>PVJC01022595.1:0-18941 GCA_004026665.1 Murina feae
TAATTGATACACTGTTCCTTTAAGGCGGCCTTCTAACTACTAACGAAGCCTCCTCTGCTTCACCTCGCAGCGTCTATAATGAAACAATTGTTACTTTTACTGGTTAGGCCAGAGCTGCTCTTTCCTTCAGCTCCGGAGGATTCTATGATTGTTACAATAATTCAAAAAGCTGTGTTTCGCTAGAGGCAGTTTAATCGGAGCTGAGCTGAAGGGCGCAGCTTCACTTTCGCTCCTGCCGCAATGGAAAGGGCTGTTTACTCAGGTTCGTGAGTGGCGGCCGCCATGTTGCTGGGCTAATTTGCATACAGCCGCTCTGATTGGCTGGTGGGCGTGGCTTACCCTGTCTCGGAGAAACGGTTAATTTTAATATTTCGCTTTTATTAGTTTAGATTATCTAATATCTCTGAGCTTTTAAGTTTTCTCCCATCCCTGAGAGTAAAGTTCCTTGTCTCTTCACAGATTGTATTTATTCTGGTGATTTTTTTTCTCTCAACTCCATTACTAGACAATGAGATTCTTTGTAGTTCAGGTTAAATGCAACCACTGTAGGATGTCCAGGCAGTGATTCTGCTTGGATGAGTAAATGAATTAGGGAATGAGTGAGTGATTGAGGCCATGAAGGATTGGTGGGATTTGGACAGCCAGTGGTGTTGGCATTTCCAAAGCCAGAAATGGGATGAGATGATAACACAAATTCCAGAAAGCCATTCATTTCCTCACTGTGGTTCAGCATTGCATACTGAACTATGGGGTTGAGAACTAAAGACAGTTTGCACTACAGATATCACCAATATAGAAGGTTAAAAAGCCAATGAAAATATTTTTAATGAACTTCTAATTTAGTATAGTTTGAGAGTTACAGAAAGTTGCGAAGATAGTAAAGAGTTTCCCCTACTGTCAATGTCTTACATTAGTATATTTGTCACAATTGATGATTCACATTCTTCATATCTTAATATGCTATTTTTAACTAAAGAACATACTTTAAATAGACTTTCTTGGTATTCCCCAGATGCCCTTTTTCTGTTTTGAGACCCCATTCAGAATACCACATCACATCTAACATTTGGTTCTCTGGACTGTGAGTTTCTCAGACTTTCCTTGTTTGGAATGAGCTTGGGTTTTTCTGAAGTTTTCCCTATAATTGTGGGTTATTGAGGGGAAAATACCACAGAGGTGAAGTGCCTTTCTTTTCACATCATAGAAAGATCCATGCTCTCAATGCGACGTACTGTTTGCCAGGTCTCTCCTTATAAAGTTGTTATTTTTCTACTTTCCATATTATACTCTTTGGAAGGAAGTCACTAAGCATTGTTCTCCCTTACGGGGAGTTATGTACCACTCTTGAATGAGGAATAGCTAAGATAAACTATTTGGAACTATTCCTAAAAAAAAAAAAAAGTGTGGTAGGAATGCAGACTGGTGCAGCTATTGTGAAAAATAGTATGGAGTTTCCTCAAAAAATTAAAAATGGAACTCCAATTAGACCTAGTAATCCCACTCCTACAAATATATTCCAAGAAATCATAAATACCAACTAGAAGGAATATATGCACCCCTGTGTTCATAGCAGCACAATTCACCATAGCTAAGATTTGGAAACACCCTAAGTGCCCATCAGCAGATGAGTGGATAAAAAAACTATGGTTCATCTACACAGTGGAATATCATGCTGCTGTAAAAAAGAAAGAAGTCTTACCATTTGCTACAGCATGGATGGACCTGGAGAACATTATCTAAGCAGAATAAGCCAGTGGAAAAAGATACAAGTATCACATTATCCGACTCATTTGTGCAATATAATGAACAACATAAACTGATGAGCAAAAATAGATCCAGAGACAGGGAAGCATGGAACAGACCATTAAACCTCAGAGGGAAGGCAAGGGCAGGGTGGGGAGGGTGTGCAGCAGTAAGAGATCAACCAAAAGACTTGTATGCATGCATATAAGCATAATCAATTGACACAGACAACTGGGGGGGCAATCTGTGCTGGAAAGTGGGAGAGGGTTAGGAGAGGTTAATGGGGGAGGGGGAGGAAGAAGACATATGTAATACTAGCGGCCTGGTGCATGAATTCATGCATGGGTGGGGTCTCTTGGCCTGGGTGGCAATCAGGGCTGATAGGGGTTGTGGGAGGCTGGCCAGGGGGAAGGGTCATGAGAAGTTGGCCAGTTGGGGGGAGGGGCCAAGGGAGGCTGGCAGTCCAACCCTGATCGGGGCCCATCGGGGCTGGTTAGCCAGGGACAGGGGCCATAGGAGGTTTTGATTGGGACCATTGGGGCCAGCCAGCTGTGGGGAGGGGCCATGGTGGGTTAGCCAACTGACACTATCGAGGCCGAACGGGGCTGGCTACTTGGGGGAGGGACCGTGGGAGGTTGGCTGTGGGAGAGCACTGACTCCTGTGTTAAGCATATGCCCCCTGGTGGTCAGTGCACATCATAGCGACCAGTTGTTTGATCATTTGGTCATTCAATCACTTAGGCTTTTATATATATAGATTTTTAACAATAAAGAAATTATAAATACATACATACATACATACATACATACATACATACATACATATATAGCAGATTGACCTTGAAAGAAAAGTGTGATGAAGGCCTGGGGCAAGGTAGTGTTGGGAGGAGAGGGTCAAAGGAGGGTAAATTGGGGGATGTTTTTACATAATACTGTCAACAATAAAATAAGCAGTAATACTAATACTTAGTAAAGTATTTACTTATTACTTAAGTAATACTAAGTAAAATAAAAAAGCAGTAATACTAAGAAGTAGATGGAGTAGATTCCTTATCTTTTCCTCCTTCTGTAATTGTGATGAAGAAAAACAAAGATTAGATAAAAGGTGAGAAATATGAAAGCTCTTGGAAGAGAAAGGATAGAACAGAGCTTCCCAGTCACATGGTTTCACTTGGAATCTGGTCAGACAGCCTACTGTCCTAACCCCATGTTCCTAGTTGTTCAGAATGAGTTTTTGGTGATGTGTGGTAGAGGTGGGGTAGGTGGTACGGTTGTGGTGATGGTGGTGGCTCTGCACATAAAATCTAAACAAAAAGTAAATAGCAAATTCTAAAAACATTCAGTAATTAGCCTAATGGTTGCCCATTAGATTTTCTTGTAATTATTAGTTCTGCTGTTTCTCAACAAAAGAGCCAGTCATATGAAATCATAAATTTTGAGATGTGTAGTTGCTAAGTTTCCCTCAAGAGTTCATTCCAAGCTAGATGGATATGCATCTGAGCATGTATGGAGAAAAAAATAACCTAATCATATATAGGTGATATAATGTGACTACCTATATAACAACAATGTTGATGTTACCAGCTACCTCTCTAGTGCTTCCTATAAAGTAGACACCATTCCCATTAAGAAATTCCCATATGTTAATTCATTCAATTATCACAACCCAGTGAGACAGACTACTGTAATACTTGCCATTTTACATATGAGAAATAGAGATTTAGGTATTCAGCTTGTGCCCACACCACCATTATTTGCAGCTGGCTTCAGAGGCTACACCTTAAACCACTATGCTCTGTGCTTCTGTGTTGTCAGAGCCAGCAGCAAGAGCACCGCAAAGCTCTGCTGGTCTGACTGGCTGTGAGTCCATATATTCTTCTAAATTCTCCTATCTGACTATGCTGGGGCTAGTTCTTCTCGATCCCTGCCCACTGTACTAACTGTTTGGAACTTAGTCCAAGTTCCTCCTTTATTCTCTGCTCACTAGTAACAGGTTTTGGGTCCAAGCCCCTCTGCCTGGGGATGTACCTCCTAGGACACCAGATCTTAGATGGAGAAGCCATGAGAGGTTGTGGGTATATATGAGTCTATATAGTAGAAGCCAGTGGCCATATAGCCATCATACAAGACAGTCCTTCACAGCAAAGTCAATACAGGCAGGCAGCCAGCCAGACACCAGTTGGTGAACATATATCTTTCCCATAAAGTAGTATCAGTCTCTGTACCCATAGCTATTATCTGAGCAGCCACGCGCTACCTCCTAGACTCATCACCTTACATTATAGCAGTATCTGAGCTCTCTGGTTCAGCAGCTTCTCCTCTCTCTCCTGCCCAGCTGCTCTCTCTACTAGACTTCTTCACACACTTCATCCGAGCTGCTCACTCTCCATTCTCCAGCAGACTTCTCACTCCCACCTCAGCCAACTAGACTGGTCAGTAACCTACTTTTATACCATTTAGACAAAGAAGGCTTTGTGCCAATAGTTACATCAATCATATTGGCTATTGAAGGGCATGGTGTACAGTGTGTACTTGCACCCGCTCATGGTATCGGCCTAATTAGGATTCCCAGGCTCAGAGTCCTTGAACATCCTGTTTAAGCACATGCCCAGAGCAGCCTTTAGCCATTCTGGTGATTGATAACAAGGTCTCTGTGCTCCCACCAGCCTTGACTATCCGGGGACCTGGCATAGTTCCCACATGTGTGATGTGTGATTTTCTTGTGTGTTAACAGGAAAATATGGGGAGTCAGCAACAGAGTAAAATAGTAGTGTGTCATCCCTTGTGTTCTCAAGTTCAGGATTATGACTAGGAAGCCCGAGAGGCCCTGAAGTGGTCTTATCTGAGTTTGTGCTTTCTCTGAGAGGCTTTCTTTTGCTTCTATGGGTGTCCCAGGCTCAGATAAGTTTATTTTGGGAGATTACAGAAACAATCCCTTCCTTGAACTATTTTATTTATTATTTTTAAAAATATTTATTGTTCATATTATTACAGTTGTTCCTTGTTTTCCCCCCATAACTTCCCTCCTCCCAGTTCCCACCTCACCTTCTGCCCTTATCCTCCTCCCCATTGTCCTCATCCATAGGTGTACAATTTTTGTCCAGCCTCTTCCCGCACCCTCAATACTCCTTTCCCTCAGAGAATTGTCAGTCTACTCCCTTTCTATGCCACTGATTCTATTCTATTCACCAGTTTATTCTGTTCATCAGATTTTTTTATTCATTAGATTTTTAGATTCACTTGTTGATATATATGTATTTGTTGTTCATAGTTCTTATCTTTACTTTTTCTCCTTCTTCCTCTTCTCAAAGGATACCTTTCAACATTTCATATAATACTGGCTGGGTGGTGATGAACTCTTTTAGCTTTTGCTTGTCTGTGAAGCTCTTTATCTGACCTTCAATTCTGCATGATAGCTTTTCTGTGTAAAGTAATCTTGGTTGTAGGTTCTTGCTATTCATCACTTTGAATATTTCTTGTCACTCCCTTCTGGCCTGCAAAGTTTCTGTTGAGAAATCACCTGACAGTCGTATGGGTGCTCCCTTGTAGGTAACTGACTGCTTTTCTCTTGCTGCTTTTAAGATTCTATCTTTGTCTTTTGCCCTTGGCATTTTAATTATGATATGTCTTGGTGTGGTCCTCTTTGGATTCCTTTTGTTTGGGGTTCTCTGTGCTTCCTAGACATGTAACTCCACTTCTTTCACCAGGTAGGGGAAGTTTTCTGTCATTATTTCTTCAAACTAGGGGCCCAGTGTACAAAATTATGCACGGGGAGAGGGTGTGGGTCCCTCAGCCTAGCCTGTCCCCTCTCACAGTCTGGAACCCCTCAGTGGATGTCCTATGACGGCCCCTGTCTGCCAGGTGCCTTTTGTGTGTGTGTGTGTGTGTGTGTGTGTGTGTGTGTGTGTATTGCCACTGGGGACCTGCCCCCAGCCACATCTGAGGTTCGGAGCAGTCCTCCTGTGTGTGTCTACCTGCTGGGGGCCTTCCCCCAGGCACACCGTCGAGGCTTGGAGCAGGCACCCCCTCTATGTTGATATCTCAGACTCTTGCACTCCCCTGCATGTTGTTCTCTTTTTTGAGCTGTGGCCAGGACTGGGTGCTGCCTACCTCCCAAACTTACCTACTGCCCATCTTCCTCCAGCCACCAGAAAGCAGGAAAAACTCTGCCTCATGGTCAGGCCAGCCTTTTCCTGCTCCCTGATCCCCAGAAGGGACCTGGGGAACCACCAAGCAGGCCCCCAGTCCCCAAGAGCTTGCTTTCCCACTCCCCAGTGGCCCCCAAAGGGCCTGGGGAGCCGCCAAGCAGGCCGCCGACTCTTTCCCACTCACCAGTCCCCTGCTGCCTTCCTTTTCCACTCCCTGGTGCTGCCAACAGGTTTGGGGAGCCACCAAGCAGGAACCCGGCCCCTGCAACCTTGCGTTCCCGCTCCCCAGTGCCCAGCAAAGGGCCTGAGCAGCTGCCAAGCATGTCGAGACCCCCCCACTGCCTCTTTCTCGCTCCTTGGTGCCCTGCAAGGGGCCTGGGAAGCCCACCAAGTAGGCCACTGACCCCCCGCTGCCTCTTTCCCACTCCCCAATGCCCTTCAAAGGGCCTGGGCAGCCGGCAAGCAAGCCGCTGCCTCTTTCCCGCTCTCCAGTGCCCCGCAAAGGGCCTGGGCAGCCGCCAAGCAGGCTGTGGATCCCCTGCCACCTCTTTCCCACTCTCCGGTGCCCTCAAAGGGCCTGGGGAGCCACCAAGCAGGCCACCAACCCTGCTGCCTCTTTCCCATGCACTGGTCCTGGGTCCTGCACTGTTCCACCCTGCAGCCACTCTGTGCACTCGGGAGGTCCCTCAGCCTGGCCTGTGTCCTCTCACAGTCTGGGACCCCTCAGGGGATGTCCACCTGCTGGCATGCCTGACCAGCCTGGGTGAGGGGCTTTAAGACTGCCCACAGCTCCCATTGACCCAATGTCCCAGCAAGGCTGTCTGGATGCAGGTTTCTGGGGTTTGTTTATCTTCTATAATTGATGCTGTTCCTTTAAGGCAAGGCCTCCTAGTAATGAAGCCTCCTCTCTGCTTCACCTTTCGCTTCTATAATGAGACAATGTTATCTTAGTGATCAGGCCAGGCCTGCTGTTTCCTTCAGCTCCCGAGGATTCTATGATTTATACTTTGTTGCAAACATGTTGCAAACATGTTTTGCTTTGAGGCAGGATACCCCGAGCCGGCGCGCAGACAGTTTCACTTTCACTCCTGTTGCAATGGAAGCTGCCGTTTACTCTGTGAGTGGCGGCTGCCATGTTGGCTGGGTTAATTTGCATACAGTTGCTCTGATTGGCTGGTAGGCATCCTGAAGGTTTATTTCAATATTACGCTTTTATTAGTTAAGATAGGTTTTCAATATCTTGCTCTCTCTTCTTCTTCTGGCACCCCTATAATTCTGATGTTGGTATGCTTGAAGTTGTCCCAGAGGCTTCTTACACTATCTTCATATTTTTGGATTCTTTTTTCTTTTTTCTTTTCCAGTTGAGTTTTTTTTTCTTCATATTTCAAATCTTTGACTTGATGCTTGCAATCTTCTAGTCTGCTGTTGGATCTCTGTATATCATTCTTTATTTCAGTCAGAGTATGCTTAATTTTTAGCTGGTCCTTTTCATATCCTCGAGGGTCTCACTAAATTTATCGGTGGTCTCTAGAAAATTCTTGAAAAACTTTATAGCCATGGTTTTGAACTCTATATCCAGTCATTTGCTTTCCTCCTTTTCTGTCATTTGTGACCTGTTTCTTTGTCTCCACATTTTGGCAGCTTCCCTGTGTTGATAAAGTGGTTTTCTGTGCTAGGTGTCCTATACGGCCGAGTGGTTCAGCCTCCCAAATTACCTGAGGTGGACACTCTTGGTGCACTGCTTTGTAGGCTTTGTGCACAGTCTAGTTGTAGCTAAGCCTTGATTGTTGTTGGTATCACTGGGAGGAATTGACCTCCAGGCCACTTGACTATGAGAATCAGCTGTGTGGGAGAACTTCTGTGCTGGAGACAGCCTTATGGGGCAAGACTTACTTCAGTGGGGCTTTGATGCTTATGGAGTCTTCCCCCTGAGTGTGTCCCTTATGGATCTGAGGAGTTGTAATCTGGGTGGTCCCACTCTGACCACTGGGTATACTGGCTCTTGGATCTCTAAGGAGATACTATTTTAGCTTCTGCCTGAGGCTACACAGACTTATGTGCAAAAGCCTCTGCGTGCAGCTTGAGTGGGGTAGGGTTTGGGGGAATCAACAGGGCGGAGCAAACAGCTATGGCTGATTCTCAGCCCTGCCCTAAGCGTCACTGGGTCTCAGTGTCCCATGGTATTTGCTGCAAGCAACGCTGAGAGAAAGCCACTCTGGAGTTCCTCCCAGTACCACACAGTCCAGCTTCTCCCCGTGTGAGTCTGGATCCCCAGAAACTCACCTGGAACTGGAGTTCAGAGCCGTCGGGAGCTTGTGATGCTCTCCAGATTGAAAAAGACAACCATGTCCTCAGTTGCCAGCCCCTTTCTGTGAGCCCTTTCCACATGCCTCCATACCTCTGCACTTTACTTCCACAACTCCTCGAGTCTCAGTCTCTTTCTAGTTGTAGAATTTCCACTCAGCCAGCCTTCCTGTGGGTCTGGGTAGTGTCCGTTTTTTCTTTCGTTGTGGTTTTGAAATGGTTGTGCAAGGCAGCAATTCCAGGCGTTTACCTATGCCGCCATCTTGGTTTCTTCTCTCCTTGAACTGTTAAAAACATGTTTACTCAAATTGTCTTAGCTAAAACTCATCCTATATAATAAAAGCCCAATATGCAAATTGACTGAATGCCAGGTTGATTGGTGCAATGACCAGTCATTATGATGCACACTGACCACCAGGGGGCAGGTGCTTAACGCAGGAGCTTCCCCCAGCCTGAAGGCACCAGACCAGCCAAGGTGGGTGCCCTCCCTGATCACCCCGCCCCATAGATCAACCCTGATTATCAGCCAGGCCTAGGAACCCTATCCATGCACAGATTTCATGCACCAGGCCTCTAGTTAAATATAATTTGAGTTTTAATATTTTCATTTTAACAGATAAAAATAGACAGCTAGAAATTAGACAATGTTTTAAAACTCTGGGTTTTGCAGAAATAGGCATGTAGAGGACAGCCCAAGATAGTAATTAGAATGACAAAATGTTCTAGTTTTGTAGCACCATCCCCATCCCACTCTACTATAGGGGATAGCACTAGCTCATGGTTGTTTTTAGTAACCTAAGCTCATTTTTTTCAGCCAAGAATATATTGGTAGTAATCTACAAGTTTTAAGAAATGAAATTAAAGGATTCTAGTTGGGAAGGGCATTAAGAACTATCTGCTCTACATTCTAATATATAAATGATGAAATTAAAGAGACTCAGATCATGTATTCAAAGTTATATGGAATCAGTAGTAGAACCAGAAGTAAGAGTACAGGTCTCCATTTCTTACTCCAATTTCCTACCACCACACCAAAAATTTAACAATGACTTAAACCATTTTGTACATCATCTTGTATAACACTGAAGTTTTAAGCAACAAAAAACCACTAAAAACCTAGTTTCAAAAATTTTTAAATGTTCTAAATAATATGTAAGCATATACTTATAGAATCTACCTTAGTAAGTCAAACTAATTTTAGAGATCATCTAGTTATAAAAAAGAAACTAAGTTATTATGTGACAAAAACAACAACAGAAATATTTTAAATATTTGTGTCATGGGTAACATAGGAGTGTATTTTATTTCTTCATCCCTTTATACAGTGATATCCATAGTCACCACTCATTAAAAGATGTATTTTAGGGTTGCTGTTTGTTTTATAAAAATGCTATGCATTGTTGATAGATTTTCCTTCTTTGAAGAAATATAATTGTTGTCCTGGTTTGGCAGTTCAGTTGGTTAGAAAGTCATCCTGACACATCAAGGTTGCAGGTTCAATCCTAAGTTAGGCCAAATATAATAATCAACCAATGAATGCATAAATAAGTGAAATAACAAATCTCTCTCTCTCTCTCTCTCTCTCTCTCTCTCTCTCTCTCTCTCTCTTTTCCTCTTCCTCTAAAATCAATCAATAACAATTTTTTAAAAAGAAATGTAATTGTTGGCTCAACAGAAATAGTTGGACAAAAACACATTCATACCATTACCCTGAGTAGAGAAAGGAAAATATAGCTAATGCATAGTTATGACCTAGTCTGCCTCTTGGCCCAAAAGATGACAGAAACAGATGACATGGCTGGGGATGTGGGATTATTTTAATCATGAATCTAGTAGATGAGAGTCAACTATGAGTATTATTCCTGGTAATGCTCAGTGTCTATTTTATCCCCTTGAGTTGCTTTGCTATTAATATTTTTTCTACTACTTAGGGGGCATTTCTAGTTTTCTCTGTGTTTTTGTTTATGATGTGTTCACTTGTCTGAGATATGGCCATAGGACATGCCTAGACATGTAAATCAGGGAGTTTTATGATAATTTCTTCACAGAGAGCTCTGTAACTTCCAAAGGGAAACTATGTTTATATTGCTGGTGCTTTAATAGAGTACCTTGTGAATGAAATCAGGAAGAAAACATAAATGATTTTTATAATGAATGAAGTTGTTTTAAGAATATGCAGTGTTCCTTGCCAACAATTGGTTTACAGAATAATGTAGAATCAGAGTTTCCCTCCCTATCTCAAGCAGAGCTGGAAAACTGGAGAGGTCCCTCCAGGCTGGCCCCTAAAAAATGGATACTAGGGAGAAGCCATGAATGTGTGCTTTCTGCAGACAGGCTGCCTCTCCAAAGAGACAAAAAGAACAAACTGAACTACTTATGCCCAATTCCTTCTCTCAAACTCACTACATGGGTAAATAACCTTTGCCCCCTCAGGCAAATAAATGAGGGGATAGAGATTGGCCAGGAGTGTGTCCGATGCCACTGCCATTACATGGGAATATCAGGAGTGCAGAGTGACTGTGGCAGAGGTTGTTTTGTCCATTCATGTCTCTTCTCACATTCTTCTCTTATATTATTACTAGGGGCCCGGTGCACAAAAATTTGTGCACTCAGGGAGGGGGGGGGTCCCTCAGCCTGGCCTGTGCCCTCTTGCAGTCTGGGACACCTCGAGGGGGGATGTCCACCTGCTGGCGTGCCTGGTCAGCCTGGATGAGGGGCTGAGGGCCATTTTCAGGCTGCCCACACCCCCTTCAGAGTTTGTGCACTGGGGGGTGGGAGGGCTGGTGAGTGCAAGCATGTACATTTCCCACCAGAGGGCCCATGATCACACATGCCTGGTGGGCCCCACCGCTGAGGGGACACACCTGGCACAGAGCTGGGTGGTGAGCAAGGGGTGGACGCTGGTGCAGGATCCCTCGGTGGGGCCCTGCTGCTGAGCAAACACACCTGGGGTGGAGCCGGGCAGCAGACTGGCTTTGGATGTTCTGCACTGTGCAGCAGATGCTCCCGCATGCCCTGTGGAGGCCCCCAGGGGGGCGAACAAAGGCAGCAGACCCTGGATGGGTGCTCCTGCATGCCCCCGAGGAAGCCCCCAGGGTGGAGCCACACAGTGGATCCAGGATGGCTGCTCCTGGATGCCCCGAGGAGCCCCCTGGGGGTGGAGCCAGGCAGTGGACCTGGGACAGGTGCTCCTGGACACCCTGAGGAGACCCCAGGTCGGACCCCCCCCACACTGAGCTGACATACCCGGTACATCTGTGCGGGCGCAGAGGCTCCCAGTGCAGAGCTGCCCTGCCAGCCTCCATCTTGGCTGGGTTAATTTGCCTACAGCAACTCTGATTGGCTGGTGGGCGTGGCCATGAGCAGAGGCTCAGCCAGCCTAGGCAGGCAGTTGCAACAGAAGCCTCTGGTTTGCTCTAGCTCTGCGGCTGCTGGCCTCCATCTTGGCTGGGTTAATTTGCATACAGCCGCTCTGATTGGCTGAGAGGTGTGGCTTGGCTGGTAGGCGTGGCTTAGGTGTCTCAGGCAATGATCAATTTGCATATTGCTCTTTTATTAGATTAGATAGCTTCTGATTTCACTGACTCATGGTGAAGCCTGAAATAGACACATTTCCTTGGTAAAGTTCTGATCCATTAAAAGTGAAGTGTCACAATTTCTTTTTTAAAAAAAAATATGCTTTTATTGATTTCAGAGAGGAATGGAAAAGAGGAGATAGATAGAAACATCAACACACTCCCCACTAGGGATAGAGCCCATAAACCTGGCATGTGTCCTGACCAGGAATCGAACCGTGGCCTCCTGGTTCATAGGTCAATGGCTCAATCATTGAGTCATGCCAGCCTGGAATGTGTGGCAACTTCTTCTTTTAAAAAACCTTTATTGTTCAGATTATTACAGTTATTCCTACTTTCCCCCTCCCCCCCATAGTTCCCCTCCTCCCAGTTCCCACCCTACCCTCTGCCATTATCTCCCCCTCTCACTGTCCTCATCTATAGGTATACTATTTATGTCCAGTCTCTTCTCACTCCCCAAACACCCCTTTTCCCCCTGAGAAATGTCAGTCTACTCCCTTTCTATGCCACTGATTCTATTATATTCACCAGTTTATTCTGTTCATCAGATTTTTTTATTCATTAGATTTTTAGATTCACTTGTTGATAGATATGTATTTGTTGTTCATGGTTTTTATCTTTACTTTTTCTTATTCTCAAAGGATACTTTTCAGCATTTCATATAATACTGATTTGGTGGTGATGAACTCCTTTAGCTTTTTCTAGTCCGTGAAACTCTTTATCTGACCTTCAATTCTGCATGATAGCTTTTCTTTGTAAAGTAATCTTGGTTGTAGGTTCTTGCTATTCATCACTTTGAATATTTCTTGTCACTCCCTTCTGGCCTGCAAAGTTTCTGTTGAGAAATAAGCTGACAGTTGTATGGGTGCTCCCTTGTAGGTAACAGACTGCTTTTCTCTTGCTGCTTTTAAGATTCTATCTTTGTCATTTGTCCTTGGCATTTTAATTATGATGTGTCTTGGTCCTCTTTGGATTCCTTTTGTTTGGGGTTCTCTGTGCTTCCTAGACTTGTAAGTCTATTTCTTTCACCAAGTAGGGGAAGTTTTCTATTATTATTTCTTCAAACAGGTTTTCAATATCTTGATCTCTCTTCTTCTTCTGGCACCCCTATAATTCTGATGTTGGTATGCTTGAAGTTGTCCCAGAAGCTCCTTACACTATCTTCATATTTTTGGATTCGTTTTGCTTTTTGCTTTTCCAATTGGGTGTTTTTTGCTTCTTCATATTTCAAATCTTTGACTTGATTCTTGCAATCCTCTAGTCTACTGTTGGATCTCTGTATATTATTCTTTATTTCAGTCAGTGTATGCTTAATTTCTATCTGGTCCTTTTTCATATCCTCGAGGGTCTCACTAAATTTATCGGCGGTCTCTAGAAAATTCTTGAAAAACTTTATAGCCATGGTTTTGAACTCTATATCCAGTCATTTGCTTTCCTCCATTTCTGTCATTTGTGATCTGTTTCTTTGTCTCCACATTTTGGCTGCTTCCCTGTGTTGATAGAGTGACTTTCTGTACTAGGTGTCCTATAGAGCCAAGTGGCTCAGCCTCCCAAATTACCTGAGGTGGACACTCTTGGTGCACCCCTTTGTGGGCTTTGTGCACAGTTTCATTGTAGTTAAGCTTTGATTGTTGTTGGTATCACTGGGAGGAATTGACCTCCAGGCCACTTGACTATGAGAATCAGCTGTGTCTATGGTGGGAGAACTTCTGTGCTGGAGATACCCTTATGGGGAAAGATTTGCTTCAGTAGGGCTTTGGTGTCCACTGAGTCTTCCCCCTGAGTGTGTCCCTTATGGATCTGAGGGGTTGTAATCTGGATGGTCCCACTCTGACCACTGGGTACACTGTCTCTTGGATCTCTAAGAAGGTGCTAATTAGCCTTTTCCTGAGGCTACTCAGCAGGAGCTACTGAGAGATATAAAGATTTCTCTCTTTTGTTTGGGGTTTGGACGTGCCCAGATGAGGCCCAGCTGTGAAGCAATGCAAGCTGTTGTGGGCCCTTGGGCCTTCTTTTGGATTTTCTGGGTCTCTCTCTGACCCAGCTGCAGTTTGTTAGGTAATTTTAGATTGCAAAGGGCCAGGTCATTCATATGCAAAAGTCTCTGCACACAGCTTGGGTAGGGTGGGTCTCCAGGAATAAACAGGGAGGAGTAAACAGCCATGGCTGATCTTCAGCCCTGCCCTTAGAGGCCCTGGGTCTCAGTGTCCTGCCGTAATTTCTGCAAGCACCTCTGAGAGAAAGCCACCCATCGAGTTCTGCCCAATGCCAGACAGTTCAGTTTCTCCCTGTATGAGTCTGGGTCCCCAGAGACTCACCTAGAACTGGAGTTCAGAGCAATCGGGAGCTTGTATCTCCATCCCAAATGAAAAAAGACAACCCTTTCCTCAGTTGCCAGCCCTTTCTGCACACGTCTCCGTACCTCTGCACTTTACTTCCACACCTCCTCTGAGTCTCAGTGTAAAAGAGAAAAGTCTCAGCTTTTCTCTTTTCTTCTGGTTGTAGAATTTCCACTCAGCCAGCCTTCCTGTGGTTCCAGGTGATGACAGTTTTGTCTTTTAGTTGTATTTTTGAAGTGGTTGTGCGCGGCAGCAATTTCAGGCGTTTACCTATGCCACCATCTTGGTTTCTTATCTGTGGCAACTTCTTTAAAAGATAACTGACATATCTGCCCTGGCTGGTGTGCCTCAGTTGCTTGGGCATTCTAACCTACTGAGCTACCCAGCCAGGGCCTTTTATTCATCTTTATTTTACATGCTTCTTTATTACTTGGATTCATTATAATAAGTATTAACTTTATATGTTAAAAATTAAGGGTAATTTTTTAAAGTTTTCTGTAACTGGTGCTCCCTAGGATATCAAATTTTTTACTATAATTTATGACTTTCTAATCTTGAAGGAATATTAAAATTTACTAAGAGCTTTTCCTTAATTGCCATGGAGGGGGACTACACCTAGATTCTGATTTAATTTCTCTGGGGTAGGATCTAGTTATGGGCATTTGTATTTTATTTGTAGTGCAGGATGAGAACTACCAGACTCCAGACTTCCAGCATATCCCTGTTACACTTAGAGTTACCCTGAATGCTTTATAAAGTACCACATCCCAGCTGCATCCCAAAGCTGTACCAGAATTCAGAGTTTCTCTTGTGATTCTAACATGCAGCCAAGTTTGGAAACAGTGGCTACTACCCCAAAGCCCCCAATGAACTTTTCTCTAATTTGCATTAAAGTCAATCAAACAGATGTTCTTGCTTTTATACATGTCTTAGCCAAGTGAAATAGAACATGCCTGGTTAAATTTGAATTGCAGATATCAATTTATGGTAAAAGATTGTCCCATGATATATTTGAGACTTGCACAGAAAGAAAGTATTTATTGCTTATATGAAAATACTTTTAATTGGGCTTCCTGTCTTTTTATTTGTGAAATCTAGGAACCCTACAAACTAAACACAAATAGTTCTCCAAAATTCACTGAAGAGTAATGTAGATCTGTGTATGAAAGGGAACTTTAGGACACTGAATACTTGAGGAGGAGGCAAAAAAAGATTACCATACTAATGTCTGTAAAATGACCTAAAAGTCATCTTTATTTATCTCTCTTCCCTAATAGTCCTGGGCTTTATATCAACTGACTCAGTTTGTTGGCTGAATTCCTCCATCCAGCCCAACAAATAAGCAAGTAACTGCCAAAGTCTGCTCCTGTCACTCCCACCACCTCAACCCTTCCTCCTTTCAACCAGCTAACCAACCTACTTTCAGATTTTGCTAATCTTATTTTTCTGTACCACACAGGAAAGGTCTAAAGAAAGAAAATGCACATAATGGATTTGGTCAATGTGTGAGTGTGTGTGTGAGAGAGAGAATATGTATGAGCGTGTGTACATGCATGAAGGACCATGAGAACCATTCCTTCATATATTAACCTGCTTGCTTTCATTCATATGGAAATGTAAGCCTCAGGGTATAGCCTGTCAGTGTTAAACCAGGAATTAAGTAAATTTATCTCCTAACTGCTGCTTTTAGTATCAGTTTCAAACATAAACCACCATCTCAGTAAATGGTGTATCGAAGAGAAAGAAGGACTATTATCTCTGCCAGTGTGCAACTTCTTTCTCTAGACTTCTCCATTAACCACACCAATCACTACTATATGTAACACATAGATCAGAAAACAAAGAAGGCTTACACTGCGACAACTCTAATATGAAATTGTGGAGGGGAGGTGTGTTGCTATTGGATCTTTACTGCAGACATGTGATCTAGCAGAGTGCACCACACTCCCTGGGTCCCACACTTTGCTTTTCTTCTTTTCTTTTTTCTTTCTTTTTTTTTTCTATTTATTTATTTATTTTTCTTTATTGGTCAGGATATTACAAATGTGTCCTCATCTCCCAATAACCCCCAACCCTCCCCGCCCCCCACTCATGCTCTCATCCCCCTGTTGTCTGAGTCCATTGGCTTGGCTTATATATATGCATACAAGTCCTTTGGTTGATCTCTCCCCCCAACCCTCACCCTCCCCCACCCTCCCTCTGGGGATCAACAGTCCCATCACTGCTTCAGCTGCCCTTGCTAATTAAGTGATTTTAGGTAGAAATGAAGCTTCCTGATCCTTCATTCTGTTTCTGTAAAATTAAACCATAATGCCTGACTTGTTTTGATAACAATGTTATTGTGAGAATTTCAATGAGATAATTTATGTTTTTACTGAGTATAAGAAAAGAAGGAAGAGTAGCAGAAACAGAGCTTATTTTGCTCTGTACAAAGAAGCTGAGCCAGGCTCTTGTGTGAGCTAGCAAAGCAAACAGACCCAGAAATACCCTCAATGGATAAAGAAATACCAATTCACAGACCAACTGTAGGCACTGCTTTTTTTTTTTTTTTTTTTTTTAAGGAAAAAAGAGAACATGAAAAGTGCCAAGCCACAGGATTAGCTCCCTTAGAGGTTTCTGGCTCCCTAACTGGAGATCGTGGATTTGTTGAATAATCATGTTCCCTTTCCTTGGTTAGATTAAGTCATTGACTTGAGGATGAGTCACAGACAAATTTACAGGAAGATCCCGCAAGTCTGAGTGGTAAAGTAAATTAAATGGGAAAAATGTACATAGATGCCATGTTTCCATATGACTAGATAGATGAGCTAATTTAAGTTCCCTTTATGAGCCAAAACTCATTTCTGTTTTTAGAGTTTAAGGAGACTGCATTACATCAGGTTCCCTGAAGTTTCAATCATGTGATTATTCAGTCAGGCTCTAGACTCAAGTATATTATTACAGTTTTCATGAAGAATTTTTTAAAAAATCAAACAGTATCTATAACTCTCCCAATAAAAAAAACAATATAAGTAATCATATCATCTACCTACATATAATTTATATGTTCAATGTTTAGACACACTAAATTCTTTACAAACTTAACTGCCCTTATGTATACATCCATTGTTAACATAAAGACTTCATAAAGACTTCGCTTGGGTGAGTAACCTCCCTTCTCTTGGGAGAGTAACCTTTGCTTGGGGGAACCTCCTAAGGTCGCTGTTGCTAAAACAACTTGAGAAATCATATTTCAAAAATGACCCAGCCAGCCTTAGCCAGTTTGGTTCAGTGAATAGAGCTTTAGCCTGAGGTCTGAAGGGTCCCAGATTTGATTCCAGTAAAAGGCACATGCCTTGATTGCAGTCTCAGGACATGTGAGAGGCAACAAATCTATGTGTTGTCGATGTTTCTTTGTGTGTTTGTCTCACTCCCTTTCACTCACTCTAAAAATTAATGGAAAAATATTCTCAGGTGAGGATTAACAAAAATAAAAATGGCTCCCCAAATTATAAAACTTAATTTGTACATAAACTCTATGACTCAGTTGAATAACTTCACCACATTCACCCACTTATCTGAAATCCACTCTCTTAATCCAATTAAGTTGCTCCATTCTAAAAATGATCTAGTAGCTATCCACTCACCTGTATGTCTTAACTCAAACTTTGCTTCTTTTCAGGGCCCTAGAGCATTCTTCCCAGATTTTAAGGTAGCTTACTTCTTTCCTCACAGTTCACCTCCTCAGAAGATCATGCCTAACTTCCTCATCCTGAAATATTTCCAGTCCCCAAAATTATTCTCTTCTTCTTGTCAGCACTTAGCACCATCAGAAATATTGGTTTTCTTGTTTCTTTTTAATAATTTCTGAGAAGGTAGGAATCTTGTGTCATGTTTACCACTATATCCTCACTGCCTATATCAGTGACTAACATGAAGCAGAAACTAAACAAATGTTGAATAAATGTCATTGAATATAGGCAAAATAATATTTAAATACTTAGAATAATTGTGTTCCTACCCATGATGTCTATTTTGAAGAAAAAAATATCCATTTGCCATAAAAAAATGTTTTTGTGTGTTTAAAAATACAACACATTGGCACTGGGCAAGAGGCTCAGTTGGTTAGAGCATTACCCCAGAATACTAAGGTTGCAGGTTCTATCCTTGGTCAGGGCACATACAAAAACCAACCAATGAGTGCATAAATAAGTGGAACAAAAGGTTGATTTTCTCTCTCTCCTCTCCTCTCTCTCTAAAGTCAATTAATATAAGGGGGTGAATGGATTGGGGAGAGATTAACACTAATGCATATATGCAGAGCCCATGGACACAGACAATGGTGTGGTGAAGGCCTGGGAGGGATGGGGACAGGGTGGAGGGGGTCAATGGGGAAAAAAGGGAGAGGCATCCATGATACTTTCAAAGATACATTTTTAAAAATACATTTTAAAATAAAGATACATTTAAAAAAATCAATTAAAATATAGCGCATTTATCCTACCTAATAAAGAGGGAATATGCTAATTAACCTCACACCATTGCAAAGATGGCTGTGCCCACAGCCAATAAGGAGGGAGTATTTTAATTGACTGCCACGCCCTCAAAGATGGTGGCGCCCACAGCCACAAGATGGTAGCGTCCAGTCCCCTCAGCCCCACTAGGGTGGCAAGCCTTGGATGTTGGCTGCTCAGCTTCCCAGGGCCGCCCAAGGCTCAGGTAACCAGGGCCAGCCAAGGCTTGCACTGCCAGCAGTGGCAGCAACAGAGATGTGATGGGGGTATCACCTTCTCCTGATCACCTTCCTCCTGCCCCTGAGGGCTCCCAGACTGTGAGAGGGGGCAGGCCAGGAT
>PVJC01022596.1:0-27228 GCA_004026665.1 Murina feae
ATTTTGGAATTAAAAAAAAAAAACAAAAGAACCTATGACCAATATTAAGCTGTAAAGATAAATTTATGAGAAAAGAATTGGAGACGTCAGGCACAATATGAAAACTAAAAGAGACCAATGAATCCTAGAATGGAAAAAAATCAATATCTGAAACAAAATATGTAACCGGTTGTGAAAAAGCCTTTGACAAATTCAACAGCTATTACTAATGAAACCTTTGAAAACAGGAATGAATGGCTACTTCCTTTTACCACCTCAGTCTCAGGGCTCGCATTTTACTTGATGGAAAACAAACATTTCTATCAAGGCCAAGGACTCTAATACCCACTACCTCTAGTACTGTTTAATCTTGTACTAGAGGCATTAGCTAATGTAATTAGACAGTGAAAAGGAAAAATAAAACTATCTCTATTTGCAGGTAATGTGATATTATACCAAGAAACTAGAGAATCAATGATAAAACTAACCAAAACAACAAAAGAATTAGATGAGGTAGCAGATATAAAATTAGCATGCAAAATCAATATTTTTGTATAATAAATAATAACAAGTTAGAAGATAAAATGGAAGAGAAAATTCAATTCACAATAGCAAGAAGTGAAAGTGAATACTCAGAAAAAAAGCTTATATGCTTAACTTCAAAATATTTATGAAGTAAATTATGAAAACATACATAAAAGAAATAACTAGAGACTTGTATCAATGGAAAACATCTGTTTTGGTTGATTTTAAAGTCTTAATATCATCAAGATGTAATTTCTCTCAAGGTTAATTTATAAATTTAATGTCATCACAATAAAAATACTTTTTCCTTGGAGCTAGGCAAGTTGATACCACTGTTGAAATGAAAAAAAAAAAAAATAGGTATGCAAGAGTAAGTAGGAAAATAGTGATAAAAACTTATAAAGAAACTCTATCTGATATTTGAACATTCTATAAAGCCTTAAAAATTAAATCAGTCTGGGTACCAGTATCTGAATAAACAGACAGTCCAATGGAATAGACTAGAAAGCCCTAACCTGAACCTAACAACCTATAGAAATGTAAAATATAGAATAAAAGTGGCATCTCAAACCACACATCTCCACATCACTGGGATTGCTAGAAATTTCTTATATATAACCCAAAATCCACTATGTTCTTTTTAAAATTTGTAAATTGGATTTCATCAAAATTAAGAATTACTGCTCATCATAAAACACTGAGAAAATAAAAATACAGCATTGAACAGACTGTCAAACTACAGCTGGAAGGCTCAGGAGGGTTGGGGGGAGTTAAGAGATCAACTGAAGGACTTGTATGCATGCATATGAGCATAATAAATGGACACAAGACACTGGGGGGGTAGGGGAGGAGGGGGGAAGGTCAAGGGGGAAAAATGGAGACTTATTTAACACTCTTTGTAATACTTTAAGCAATAAAACAAAATTTAAAAAATAAAAATCAGACTGAAAGATAAGATGCAATATAAATTTATATGATGACTACCTTATAACCAGAATATATAAAGAATGTCTATAAAATCAGTAAGAGGGAGGGCCAACCCCCAAATTTTAAAGTGGAAAAAGCTTTACACAGACACACCACAGGAGACACTATGGGGATATTTAATAACTATACAAAATATGCTGAATATTAGCCATCAGGGAAGTGCAAATTAAAAACACAAATAGCACCACACAAACAACAGAAGGACCCATGTGGAAAAGACAGATAAAACACATGTTGGCAGGGACATGGAACAATGGAAACTCTTAGCCAGAAGTACAACTACTTTGGAAAACTGTTTAGCACATTTTCCTTAAAAACTTACATATTCATTTAGGTACTTAAGCATTTCCCCAAACAAAATGAAATTCTATATTCTCAATATTCATAGCAGTTTCATTCACTATATCCCCAAAATTAGAAACAACAATATCTATCAACAGGTGAATGGATACACACATTATATGGTATATTCATATGATGTAATACTACTCAATAAAAAGGAATGAATTGTTAATACATAAAATGAGGATGAATCTCCAACCCATCAGTGGTTCTCATCCTGCATATCAGATATTTACATTATGATTCATAACAGTAGCAAAATTATAGTTATAAAGTAGCAATGAAAATAATTTTATAGTTGGGGTCACAACATGAGGAATTGTATTTAAAGAGCCAGCAGGTTGAGAACCACTGGAAAGGTGTACATACTATATGATTCCATTTATGTGAAGTTTGGGAAGAGGTAAATCTAAGCTAAAGGGATGCATATTAGAACATTTTTGCCTCTGAAGCAAGAGGAAACCTTCCGGGTGATATAAATCTGGCTTTCTGCATAGTGGTACAGAGACCCATGCAGATATTAAAAATTTATCAAACTGTTCACTTAAAATCTGTGCATTTTATTTCGTACAAATCAAAGCTCAATTTTTTAGTGTACATACATTTTTATTTATAGTTGATACTATTACAGATGGCTCCCATCCCTTCCCCCCATTTACCTACCTCTACCCAGTCTCCACCCCCCATCCCTCTGGCCATCACCATACTCTAGACTGTGTTGTGGGCTATGTATATATCTTCTTTGGCTAATCTCTTCACCAGTACCTCCACTCCTCTTCCTCCCCTCTGACCTCTGTTGATCTGTTCCATGTACCCACTTAAAAATTTTTTTTAAAACTTGGCCTCTTCTTGTGATGATCTTTTGTACTTATTAGTACACTCCCTGAATCTCTGTCCCTCCTAATCTATATGTTTTTATCAAGAGCAGGTCCAAGTTTTAAGGGTTTGTCTGCTGCTTCTACAGTTTTATGGATTTATTTTAAGGAAAGGAATGCAATATTGCAAATACCAAATTAGGCACAGAGCCTAATTAAGCTCCATCATAGTAAACCCATTCCTGATTGTTACAGACCTTACCTATGGGGAGTTCAAACTCTTTGCAAAGGGAGCAGGATCCTATTAGCTGTTGTAAACCAGAAAAAAAAAATATAATAAATAATTGTTTTAATTAGAAAGAGGTGTCTTCTGGGAAAAAGAGGAGTCACTGGTTGTGAGCTAAAGAAAGCAGAGAGGAAATGATAGGAAAGAGAGCTTGGCTTCAGATGTATAACAGAAGACATACAAATTAAGACGAATAGACAAAGACATTTCTGGGTTGAAGTAGGAAGGCGAAGAGAAATCACCATCACTGTGTATAGAAAGGGGCAGAATGGGGCCAGGGTAGTGCATTGATGGAATGAGGAAAATCAAGATATAGAATCTATTTTTGTTTTCTGGTCCTAGACCTTTAGAACATAGCATTGCTCCCTTCATTTGGCAAAGAAATGTGGCATAATCCATGAGTGAATTTTAAGGAAAGAAACCCTGACAGTGCTAGTGTGTTGGAAAAACTGGTTATTGAGCAAAACCCTAAAGGAGGTATTTCCTCTTATGAAATGACTGGTGGCCTGGTACACAAAATTCATGCACATTAAAAGGGAATTAGAAAAAATATTTTAATATTGCTATTTGCCCTTTCTCTATAATAGAAGTGTCAGAGATTAAAGAAAAGTAGTAAAATTTATATAAAATCTCCCTCCTGTCAGAGTCTGGGGCATGCAGCGGGACATAGAGTCAAGTCCCGCCCACCGCCTACACACACTTTGAAAACGCAGAAGACCCAGACCCGGCCAGCCCCACCCCAGTCAAGGCTCTTCAGGCAGAGAGGGCAGCCTCAGGTCCCCCAGCCCCGCACCAGGTTGGAGAGTGCAGTCTTAGGTCTCCTGACAAGCCCTACCAGGGCGTGGAGGAGGGAGGGGGAGTGTGCAGCCTGAGGTCCCCCAGCCCAGCGCTGGGGAAGGGAGCACGGTCTGAGATCTCCCAGCCTGGTGCCAGGGCAGGGGGTGCAACCTGAGGTTCCCTGTCAAGCCCAGCACCCCCCCTTCTCCCACAGAATCACAGCAGTGCTGAATGGGGACACACGCAGGCAGTGTGACATCTCTAGCCGGGGATGCAGGCAGGCAGCTTCACCTCAGCACTAGGTGAGGACACACTCAGGCAGCATGATGTTAGTGCTTGGGGTGAAAGTCCCTGCCCCTGTCCCCACCCACAGATTAGTCTTGACTGGGACACCATAATGGACAAATTAGCATATTTCCTCTTTATATGTATAGACAGCCACAGTGCAGCGATTATGTTCTATTTTCCAATTTCTTCCTTTTGTTCCATTACCATGCCTGCTTTAGCATTTTAGTGGTTAAAAGGTATTTCTACTTGGACAATCAATTATTTCACCCAAAAATGATGTTGCTAGGAAAATTAACTATGGTGGCAAATACAGCATATAGGAGGCATTTAGTTATGTCCATTCCTCTTAGTCTTTCTTTTTCATCATTAATATCCTTGGTTCAATTGCACCTTTTTCCCCAGTGAGCTGTAGTTTTCTTGTTTGGTTTTTGCCTAGGCGTTTTTTTAATCTAGGCATAGAGGGGTTTTGTTCATGACTTTTACTTAGGTCTGTTAAATTTTCTAATTTACTTACTATTATTAAAATGAACTATTATTGTATGTGGGAGGGAATGGTTGATTTTTAAATTAAAAATTTATATTGATACTGTGGTTTTACAGTTTTAAAATCACAAAACATATATTGAGGATTAAGAAGCTTAATAATTTGCCCACCAGATATGTTTATTATCTGCAATTTAACAAGAAATTTTAAATAAATTAACAAGACTAAAAAACTTTTCAAGTTAAACATTAGTATTTAGCAATTTACATTTAAAGATCATGCTGTTGATTGCTTATTTCTTGAAAAGCTCAAAAGACATTATACAATAAAGCTGATTCATTTGCATTTTTATTAAGAAGACTTCTGCTCCCTTTTTATTGAGGAAAAAGTCTAAATAAACAACTTTAATGAACTTTTGCAATATTTTCCTTTCTACAAAAATGCCATGACCTAGAGAAATAAAAAATTTAGAAAAGTTGTCATTTGTTCTGATTATGGGCAAAGAGTTTA
The DNA here is from genome assembly GCA_004026665.1 of Murina feae. NCBI lineage: Eukaryota > Metazoa > Chordata > Mammalia > Chiroptera > Vespertilionidae > Murina > Murina feae. The sequence continues at coordinate 4,994 of PVJC01022596.1, forward strand.
AAGCCCTAAAAAAGAAAAATTAATTTTTCTTGTTTTTTGTTCTAATGGTGAAGTGTCATATACAGAGTGGCCAGATTATTATGACCATCCCATCAGTACTTTGTTGGGCTACATTTTGCCTTCAATACTGCAGTGATTCTACTTGGCATTGACTCCACGGGATGTTGAAAGGTAATGTGAGGAATCTGACATCATGCCTGATGAATAGCACTGTCCAGTTCTGTGAGATTTGATGGCTGTGGAACCAGCTGCTTGATGGCTCTTTTAACTTCATCCCACAAATGCTCAATTGGATTGAGATCTGGTGATTGTAGGGGCCACCTAAGCAAGGTAAAGTCTCCCTCATGTTCTTGAAACCACTCCTGCACAATATGAACACCATGGCATGGCGCATTGTCTTGTTGGAAGAAGCCATCTCCATTGGGATACGCCATCAACATGATAGGATGAACTTGATCAGCAACAATACTTAGGTATGTTGTGCTATTCAGACTTTGTTCCACATGAATTAAAGGGACCAAATCATGCCAGGAAAACATGCCCCAAACCATAACACTGCCCCCACCAGCTTGAAGGGTTGTACTCATGCATGTGGGGTGCATGCTTTCATGCTGTTTCCGCCAAATTCTCACTCTGCCATCTGCGTGATGCAACTGGACACGTGATTCATCGGACCACATGACTTTTTTTCCAATGCTCGACTGTCCAATCCTTGTGTTCCTGTGCCAATTGGAGACGTTTTAACTTGGTAACTGCAGACAGCAAAGGTGTTCGAACAGGCCTTCGGCTTCTATATCCCATATGATGCAGTGTATGGCTAATTTGCCTACAAATGTCAAATGGTCATAATAATCTGGCCACTCAGTGTGTGTGTGTGTGTGTGTGTGTGTGTGTGTGTGTGTGTGTGTGTCCCAGGTTCAAAGGCTATTAAATTGTGTTGTTTATCCATATCTTCAGGGGGAAAAATCACTTCTGCTGTCATGGTAAACAACCTGCTTCCCTATTTATAATGGTTTGGCCCTCTAGCAACTTCAGTGCAAAAGTATAGCTAATTTGCCTACAAACGTCAGGTGGTCATAATAATTTGGCCACTCAGTGTATATACATACACACTTCCATGAGCAAGTGGTAATAACTCAAATAAATGTTAATGATGATTTGGGAATTACCCAGAAAAGGCTGGGTGGTTTATTTATAAATCACTGCCACATTTTATAAATAGTTGCTGTATTCATTAGACATGTATTTCCTGTTATTTGTGACTGAGTGTCTTAAAGCAAAATTCTCTTCCATCACTGCTTTCTCTTGTGTAGTTGCTGCTGTGCTAAGCACTGTCACAAACATAGGTCATTTAATCCTCAAACTAATCCAAGAAAAACAGCATTACCATTTCCATTTTTGCAGATTGAGAAACCGTTTCAAAAATTCTTCAGTTCATACAGTCACTTTGATGTTTGATAGCTGACCTTTCTGAAAACAATTTTTATTATTTCTGATTGAATGATGGGCGTAAGTTCTTCCTGGAATAGCCACTGAAACTGTGTTTATGTTATTTCTGAAATAAAGCTATTGAAGGTCAGTTAGGTTAGCCAACATGGGAAATAAAAAGCAAATAAAACATCCCACCTTTACATTTCACCTTCCTGGCCTTCAGATACATAATATATTCAAGAGTATCAGCTGGCTTTCTATTAGGGCCAGAAAAAGCCTTCATTCTTTTGAAGACTGCCTGCTCCAACAGGCCTTCAGGTTAGAAAGATATAAAAAAAATAATGTAATTCCAGAAATGCATCTTATGCCAGTATTATGAGATAGCTTTGTAATTACCTCTCTGCTATCCTACATCAAAATAGAATTCATTCCAATATTTCTAACTGAGGACAATTATGAAATTATTTGCTTTCAATATTAGCACCTTGTATTCTTTTAAAGCAGGGGTGGGGAACCTTTTGTCTGCCAAGCATGATTTGGATATTTATAACATCATTCGAAGGCCATACAAAATTATCAACTTAAAAATGAGCCGGCTATACTTGATCAAACATTTAATTAACTCCCCCCTAATGCCTCAGCAGGGCCAGACCAAATGATTTTGGGGGCCTTATATCGCCCACAGTCCGGATGTTCCTCACCCCAGCTTTAAAGGCTCAATAGAGTAGAGTTTGTCTGGTAGAGAAAGGGAGCACCCATCTTAAAGCACAACAAAAATGTACATTTCCGGAGGGCTCAGCGAAACTAAACAGGCAGACTCAGAGAGTGGCTCCCTTTCCAGAAAGCCAGTCAAAAGAAATTCCATTGAGGAGATCTTTAGCACAACCATCAGTGAATATTTTCCTTAAATGGAGACTGACTTTAGGTTGTTAAACTCCCAAGACATTATGCTTCACTATAATATACTGACTTTATAAGTTTGCCCCCAAAATCCAACTTTTAAAGAGCTGCCAAAGCAGTTCACCCATGTTGTGGAATGTTTTCCCCAACAAGTCATACACTCCGCTAGAGAACAAGCGCACATGCACCCCCTCACTGTGCTGTTTACCACCGAGAGAAGAAAGTGACAATGTAGGAACCTGGGGTCCAGTACCCCATCTTCATGGTGTTCTCACTGAAGTCTATATGGACCTCACAAATAACCTGCTTGAGAGCTGAAAAATTAATTTACTCTGACTTAGTGGTTTACGGATTTTCTTCAAAGTGTACGTGCCCGATTTGTGGTTTTCCTCCAAATATTAATAATTTCCTTTACTTTATCAACACATTGGAGAATATATCAAATTGAGGTGTTTTTTTTTCATCTTTCTATTTATGATTTATCTTTCTGGAGAAGTCATGATAGGATATATCCAGAAATAATGAGCAAATATCTTATATATTTTATTTGAAAAGAGAAGTTAAAATTTACATACTGTTCCAAGTGAAACTGTTACATATATTCTATGTCAACTACTGGTCAATCATGCCACTAGAACTGTAATTACAAATAAACTCGTTTTCACAAAAACTCTTCAATGGCAGTATTTCCAAATCTTTTACTACTCTGCTCAGTTCTAGACTTCTGGTTGATCAATGTGCAAACTCAGATTCTGGAACTTCTAATGAGTCTCCAGATGTTGGATGATTAGTCCCTTGTAGAGAGTAGCTACAGTGTTTGGACAGGTTCAAGCCTTGGACTGATGAGAGGGCACGGTCCTCTTGTTGCAAAGCCACATACAAGTCCCAGCTTGGAGGGCAAAGCCCTCCCAGCACTATTATAGTCAAAAGGCTATGCTTATAAGCTTGACCTTATAGACCGACCCTACAGGCCCAGGTAGCTAAGGGATGCAGACTGGGGGGGTGGGGAGAGGAGGGGAATGGAGGAGCAGCAAGTGCTGCCAAAACAAGGCTTGATAGAGTTCAGAGAATGGCAACAATAGGAGAGAAGCAGATTTGAAATTCACAAGAACATTGTAAATATCTTGCCCTTGTTTTGCTTTGTGTGATCTGATTATAAAATAAAGCTTCAGCTTACAGGTTGTGTTACTGTTTCCTCATCCAGGTGCAGAGATTCACCGGGCCCCAACTATATTCTCTTGTCTGTTTTCTTTAATCCTTCACTGCCCTTCCTCAAGTTCACCACTGGCTGTGCAGTTCAGTCCCTGAATAGAACAGCCTCATTACCTCCTTTGATTGTATAATTATACTTCTATTAATGTGGCCTTCATTTTGCATTCTTAATTTCTCAGAATTATTGACTCACACCAGATTAGTTTTAGATGTTTTTCACATGAAAGATTGCCAAATATACTTGACCCAGCCTAATGTTTTTTAATTCTTTAAATTTTCATTCATTCCAGTTCAATTTTATTTTGATTTCTCCCTCAAGTATATGAAGTTACTACCTCTGTCTTATAATTTACAAGTCATCTGACAAGCTTTATGTTACCCAAATTAAATAAGCATTATCCTTGGTCACATAGCAGAAAGGTTATGTCTTCTGATGAAAACATCTTCAACTTCAATGATAACCAATGTGGAAGGTATTACGGGGAGATGATGAGAATTCACTACACACCCTGGTAGTTAAAGCTATATTGATATCTAACTCCACACTCATGAAACAAATATTTCTGGTTGTTTCTAAACTTTCTGAAAATTAGGAATGGCTAAAAACAAGGGCTTTTTAAAATTCAGAATTCAAGACTGAATGGCCAAGAGTGTGACAAGATCTGACCGAGTGACCTTTTCATATAATAAGTAATTATTTTAAAGGTGAACCTGCTAAACTGTCATAAAAAAAGTTGATATAAAATATTTTTCCTGTAGATACCTACCAATTTATTTGTCCCCTTGAATAAATTCATTGCAGGGATGGGGAACATCTGGCCCACAGGTCAGTAAGGCCCACAAAATCATTTGGTCTGGCCCTGCCAAGGCATTAGAGGCAACTGAATTACATGTTTGACAGAATATAGCAGGCTAATTTTTAAGTTGATAATTTTGTATGGCCCTTAAATGTTATAAATATCCAAATGGCCCTTTGCAGAGAAAAGGTTCCCCACCCCTGCACTAGGGCTAGAGAATACTGGGTTATAGACTACAACCAGAGCTTCAGGTTTATTACGACTAAATGACTACTCTCCATTTAGAAAGTTATCATTAGTTCCAACTATAAGCTAAGACACGCGGTGCTCGGGCTGTAATTGGATTCACACAAACGTGTAGTTGTTATTGCAATGTTGTCTGTTTTTCTTCAATCTTCTTTCTGAAATAATGACCATATACCTTAGATAATCATTGAAAATGAGAAAGGAGGCAGCTTCAACTGGAAAATATTGAGTAATTTAAATTGCATATATGATTAGTCAGAGAACTTGACATTTAGGTTGTTTCCAATGTAAGCGTCTTCTGTAAGAGAATTCACTACACACCCTGGTGATTAAGCCGTGTTGATATATAACTCCATGCTCATCAAACAAATATTTCTGAAACTTTTTGGAAACTAGGGATGGCTAAAAAACAAGGGCTTTTTAAAATTCAGAATTCAAGCCTGAACGGCCAAGAATGTGACAAGACAGTGAATTACTACAAAGCAATGAAAATGAATGAAGTAGTGATATGTATCAGCAAAGACCTTTGTCCTCAACCTTCAGACAGCCCTGGCACCAAAATGTCTTCTGGAATTCATTTCTAAGTTATTTTCTGTCACAATCACCACCGAGACTACTCACATCCTATAGAAAATGCTCGTTAGGGAAAAGGACTTGGTGTGTATTTCTGTCCCTAGGCTCACAAAAGTCCTGATTCACTTCCTTCCATGAGATGGCAGAGATAAGTAGATATGTAGAGGCCTCAAACCACCAAGACTATAAATACCCTTGTGGCTCCTTCCCCAAATAGCATCTTTCCATTATTAAAACATTCTTTGCAGGTCAGACCATGTCGTTTACATCCATAGACCAGTCTGGTTTAGTTCTTTGAGCTGCTAATCTTTCTTAAAGATCTAACAACTAAAAAGAAGTGTCTTGGTTTCAAGTTTCAAAGGGGAATGTAGTCAGCATTGGTGCCCTTTGCCATATAATAATTTCAGGTCTCTTTCTTTCTGATCTCATAGTAACTGTGGTACCTGTTGTGGGTTTAATTTGTCTCCTCCACCTCCTCAAAAAGTGTGTTTAAATTCTAATCCATCGTACCTATGAATGTGACTTTACTTGGGAGAAAAGAGTCTTTGCAGATATAATTAGGTTAAGATGAGGTCACACTGGATAAGGATGCGCACCAATCCAATAACTGGTGTCCTAATCAGAAGAGTGAAATTTGGGCACAGAGACACTGACCCACACAGGGAAGGACCCCATGTGAAGATAGAGGTGGAATCGGAGTGATGTTTCTGCACGCCAAGAAATTCCAAGGATTGTTTGCCACCACCAGAAGCTAGGCGAGAGGAATAGAAAACATTCTCAGCACATCACAAGAAACCAATTTTACTGACACCTGGACTTCAGATTTCTGTCCAGATCTGTGAGAGAATAAATTTCTGTTGTTTTGAGCCATCCAGTTTGTGATCATTTGTTACAGCAGCCCTGGTAGCTATTTGGAACTATGTGACTATTTCTCCAAAAGGGGAAGTACATGCCACACTCACAGGAAAAAGCAATTCACTGCGGGTTTAAGACACTCCAAAACCTCTTTCCCTCTGGCTTGGGTCTCTAACAACCTGTAATGGACATGGACCCATAGCATGAACTAGAACAGAGCCTTTGTTGTTGCAAACCACTGACATTTAGAATGCTTTTTACCATCGCTTCTCCTGATTTTTTCAAGGCTGCAGCTATTATATCCCTTGAAAGAACTGAGTACCCAGAAAAAAAATAAAAATTTTAATAGACAACGAAATCTCACATTAAAGTCCAAATGACCAAAATCTTGCTACTTAGAAAAAGCACACTTCAGGACAAACAAGATCTGCTAGCTAATGGCTGATCAGGGTGCATTGTCTTTTCATTCCTGGGGAAAACTCTAATTGTGAAATGTCAGGCAATAACCAGCAGGTAGGTCTCTCTGTCACACTTGAATCATGCCAAGCAGGTAACTATTCACTCAACCAATAGAAACAGCTACGCTGACTGTGGCCCAGATTATCAATTACTTTTAACTGGGCTCTTTTTGTGTGAGGTCTGTGACCCAGGAAACACAAAATTTAATGTCTCTATACTCTAGGCTGCTAGACAAGGGAAGGGAATAGGAGGAGGGCTTGCATTCAAATCTCAGCTCCCTCCCACCTTTATGGAGATGTTGCCTCAGTTATCGAGGCCTCAGTCTCACAATTATAAAATGTAGATTATAATTTCACTAGGTTGCTGTGGGGATTAAATGAGACAATCCATGGGAACCATGGATTGAGCCAGTATCTGGAAATATAGGAGCTTCTCAATCAATGTTACCAATTGTCATTATAAGCAATGTAACGTTTTGACACGGTAGCATAAAACCCAGAGGCTTCTATCACTTTCTATTTCTTTGCATATTTAGTTCTGACCTTTCTTCCCCTCTTATGTATTCTAGCCCTGAGCCCGAAGGAGAGAGGCTAATGGAAAAGCAGGAACTATGACATGATTAGACCAAATGGGAACAAGAAAACTCTCCCAGAGCAGCTTCTGGGAAACCATGAGGTTGACAGCTTGATGGCCCCCATGAAAAACAAAATAGTGAAAAATGACAGCAGGATGTAAATGAACAGATAGCCTACCCTCCAGCAAACCACTGTATTTAGAGTTATCACAATGCTAAGTTTGCTATGGGGGGGGAGGGGGGGAGAAGGGGTTAAAAAAAAAAAAAGAACATACTGCTCAGTTGAAATTTGTTTCTTTGACTCATTTTCAAACACTATAAGCTATGCTGTTTGATGCAGTACCAATATTTTCTAAGTAGTCTTTTATTTCTAAAGAAGCAGATGGCACACGTAAAGATTCAATTTTATGTCATTCATCTTCAATCCAAAGTGGTAATATTTCCTAAAAAGCATGTTCACATTCTTGGAGCCATTAGCGCAAACAGTGAGAGATGGGGAACTTGCGCTCAGCAGTTCCAAATGCAAGGATAAACAGACATGTTTTATTGACCTGAAATTCACAGTAATTCTCTCTATTACACACAAAGATTGCACTACTGTCCTTTAACTCTGACATAAATTTGCATCCATCAACATTTTCTGGTCTACTCTCTAATTAACAACAACATGCATTTTCCAGATGTTTTACTGCAATTGGGAACACTGTGGTGATGTCACACACCAAATTAAACAGCCATCTCTGAAGTACAAATCATGCCCTCAGATCATTGGGACTAGGCTCAAACCAGGCTTAACCATTTCATACTTAAGTGATATGCTATCCTAGAAAGAAATGCATCTTTTTAAAAAAAATCATTACACAGAAACATCCAGAGGCAAAACAGCTATTCAGTTCTAAAGCTCTTCCCATGAATCTGTGATAAAAGAAAGTGATTCTAAAATTACTTGAAAGCAATATGAAAGATAATATTCCACATTACAAGCAAATTTAAATTTGTCAAAATGGGCCATATTACTCACTCCGCATTTCTGTCCCAGCTCTTAATGCAACGATGACCTTGGGGACTCGGAAAAAGTGCATAAACAAGTGAACAATATAGTGAAAGTAAAATATTTATTTTATTTTATGAGAATACAATACTTCCTCAGCAGGACATCATTACTGACTAGAAGATAACAGTCATTTTATTCTCAATAAATTTGACAGGTTCGGGTTCAAATCTCATTTTTTACAAAGTAGTCTGAACATTCAATAATTATCAGAATGTCAATGTATTTTCTTATCAAACATTGTCATTCCCAACAGTGTTGTTTCTCTTTTTCCTCGTGGCCTTTTCTGTAAACAAGTCACCCCTTGGTAGGGTGTAGTGAGGCCAAAGTTATGGGCTCAATCCCCACATAGATCTATTAATTTTATATCATTTACAAAAGCTCAGACTCTTCAGTTTTAGACAAGCTTTTAGAAAACGTATGTTTTTGTCAGGCAGACCCAAGTAAGACACACAGCCAGATGACAATGACCCATTGCCAATACTGTAAAAAGAGCTTAAGGAGTGTGCCCTAGTGATTGTGGATAAAAATATAATCTCCAAAATCGAGGGCTGTAAGCATATCCATTTGTTCAAGCTTTTGGTTCTCTTCTTCAGATTAAAGGGACTATGAGCCTAAATGCTTTAACATGGTAACTGACAATCCATCTAATTACAAGATATTTCAAATTTCAAACCCTTAAGATAAAGGTAATAGGAAGAAAAGAAATCATAGAAAATAGGGTGCAGCCAAAAGATCATGAAAGAGCAGAAAGCAAGACCAGGAGAAAGAGGAAGTCAGAAGTTTTAAAGCTGGGATCTGACATCTCTGTTCCACCAAGTATCTGATCATAGAAGTGTAGATAAAAGTGACAGATCCAGAAATTATATCCTCCGCCCAGAAGAAAAAGTTCAATACAGAGATGGTAACATTTCTCAAAGGAGAACAAAAAGGGAGGACATTCCCTGTCATATGTTGTCATATAACAAATCCATAAAATTTACAACAGCACAGTTCTGGAATAACAGTGAATAAATAGAACAAGAAGACATAAAATGGAAACATTTACATAATAATCTAGTACATGTCAATTTGGAAAGAATAAATTATTTAGCAAATAGTACTTGGAGAATTTGCTCAATATATAGAACATAAAATCTGAATGGTACTACATATCATATTCAAAAGTTAAGTCCAAAAAGACCCCGGGAGAAGAGACACAACCACAAAAACTGCCAGAAGAAAATGTTGGGTAATATATTTATGATATGAGGATCAGAGAGTTTTCTTTAAACAGACCCATAAAGTACAAGTCGTTAAGAGAACAATTTTTAGTTCAGCTTTCTGGGAAAGGCAAAAATTTGGGGACCAACATGCCTTGCAACACACAGATGCTATTGCCAAAGCGATAAACAGGGATAGTTTTAATTCCCAAACTTTTTGCCAGCAGCAAACAACCTAAAGGTCCTTTAAATTTTTCTAAAAATAATATGACTTTTATGCATCAAAATAAATGTAAATAACTCTACTGACAATTTAAGAATTCAATCACACTTCTGTTGATGATTTGGTACCTTGTCGAGCCTTACAGAAAGCTAGGTGTCATTTATCTGTTAAGTACTGGAGTCAGGGGAGGATTAATTATAGCAATTATCCTACTCTACCCAAAGAGTGAGAATTAGGGAATAGCAATCAATATGTACCAGAAAGAAGAGGCTAAGAGCTTGCATGTGAGGCAGTGACTCTGTCAGAATTTACGCAATTAATTTGGTGAATGGTCAAATAATGGTTAATAACGTAAAAGGGAAACATGCTTGTTTTTGTGTGTTGCATCTGTGACCCAGTATGGCTGCATCCAGGAAGAAAATGTCCAGTGGAAGTCACTGAAACCTTGGCAGAAAATTCTAAAATGTGCCCAAGTAAATGTCTATTACTCTGTAATGAAAATCATTTTAAACACACTGCTACATTTTAGTTTAGTTGCTAGTGACAAATATTGTGGTTAATCTCTTATAGTTCTTAATATGCCAATGTTTTAATTTTTCTCTTTCTTTCTTCCTCTCCCTCTTTCTTTCCTTTTTCTTGATTTCAGAGAGGAAGGGAGAGGAAGAGAGAGATAGAAATAATTATGAGAGAGAATCATTGATCAGCTGCCTCCTGAACACCCCACACTGGGGATTGGGCCTCAACCTGGGCATGTGCCCTGACCGGGAATCAAACCATGACCTCATGGTTCATAGGTCAATGCTAAACCACTGAGGCATGCCAGCCAGGCCCTATGTTTTCTTAATAACTTTCTCCTTGGGCACATATTTCCACCCAGGATTTTAAGATGTTCCTGGAACTTCACATTAAGCAAACATTTTCAGACCCTATGCTAAAATAGAAAGGGCACACAGGTTATATTTCTTGATTCCCAAGCAAGAGTGCCCAGATGGCTTAAGAGTGCCACTGAAAATTTACATTAGCATCACCCACAACTTCAATCACAACACACATACCTATGACTTCTCACTGGTTTTAATTCATTTCAGAACTCTTCATGGCTACTTCTACAGATGGATTCTTTCACAGAAGCCTATTGCAATTTAGGGCCTTCAACATCAAACTTAATATTCTTAACACTCATAGTTAATAGCTGACATTAAAGAGGGAACGCGCACTTACTCTGTATGAAGGCTTTCAAAGGGATACAAATCTAACTTTAGATTCTGAATGCCTTTCTTTTACCTTTTAAACTCCAGCATCTCAATTGGCACATTGTCTATGGAATACTTTAAGAGAATTCCTTTGTTGCTAAAAGCTCCATTTTCATTTTCATGTTGTCAATTTCTGGCTACTTAGATTTACTACTATCTTAAATCCTGACATACGCTTTATCAGTCAGTGTTAGAAATATGCTAACTTTGTTCCTACTTCCTACTTTTTTCTTCCACAGGGAAACTATTTTTTGGAAATAATAATTAAAGTGACTTAAATGTGGTTGTGATATTTTTCTTAAAGTTTATCTTCCTTTTCTCTATATTCAATTTTATACTGGCTGTCTTCGGGCATGTTATCTGAATAGCTCAAAAAATAATTCTAAGGAACAATGCTGCTCAAATTTCAAAATAAGCTGTGTTGACACCAGAAATTACAATCTCAATTGAGTATCTTAACTAACATGCCAATGACTAAAGGATTAAATGATGGGAGATAAACCTGTCTCCTTGCCTCCAACAGAAGTTCCCTAGAAACAGGCTGAATCATATGGATGTAGTAACCTGTTTTCCCATCCATGGTTTCACTTTATTTTTGTTTGTTTGTTTTATTGCTTAAAGTATTACAAAAAGTATTAAATAAGTCTCCATTTTTTCCCCTTGACCTTCCCCCCGCCTCCCCTACTCCCAGTGTCTTGTCCATTGATTATGCTTATATGCATGCATACAAGTCCTTCAGTTGATCTCTTTACTTCCCCTCCTCTCGCAACCTTCCAGCTGTAGTTTGACAATTCCCGCCACCCCCCCAGCCTTCCAGCTGTAGTTTGACAATCCGTTCAATGCTGTTCTGCCTCTGTATCTGTTTATGTTCATCAATTTATAATGGTCTTTATTATCCATAAATGAGTGAGATCATGTGGTATTTTTCTTTCACTGACTGGCTTATTTCACTTAGCATAATGCTCTCCAGTTCCATCCATGCTGCTGAAAATGGTAAGAATTCCTTCTTTTTTACAGCAGCATAGTATTCCATTGTGTAGATGTACCACAGTTTTCTAATCCATTCATCTGCTGATGGGCACTTAGGCTGTTTCCAAATCTTAGCTATGGTAAATTGTGCTGCTTATGACAAAGCTAAGAAAGAACTTCAGTAAGAAATGCAGAAATAGTGCTGGCCAGAGCAGGATAGTTACAAATAAAGGCTCTGGATTTCAATATGGACACAGTATAGAATGGTGTTTACGATATGGTTTCTGAAACCAGACCACCTGTGTTCAACTTTTGGGTGTCACAGCCTACCTGAGTGACCATGGGTTTGAGATACTTTGACTCCCTGTGACTTGGTTTCCCCAACAATAAAACGGGAATAAGAAGAATAACCATAAAGTTGTGTAAATGATAAGGGCAGAAATAGAATGTTGGGGAACCAGCTAGAACTGTAAGAAATATTAATCATGCTCTGTTAACCATGATTGTTTTGTTCTGATCAAAGAAGGCACATTCTAATTTGGCTGGCAGCTGCACTCAGGACCTGGCAGCTCACCTGGAAGTGCAACCCTTCTTTCCCATTTGGAGATACCTATTATCTGAGTTGTTGTTGTTTTTTACAGACACCAGAGCCAGAAAACAAAACCACCAGCAGCCCTTTCAAGACTCCAGGCTTTGCATTTCACTAAGCCCTTTGAAGGTCCCAGCCCTCTGCTTACCTGTTAACTGCCCTTTTTGCATGCCCTTTGCCCATTTCCCCATGTAACCCCAGCCCATTTGCAAATCTGTACACTGCCCATTTGCCCTTTTGCCTACTTTCTCGTGTAATCTTTCTTCTTCTACCCAATATAAGCAGCCTGTTTATGGTGAAGTGCAGAGAAGATTTTTGTGGAGGGCCTGCTGCTCTCCCATACTGCCAGCAGTATGGGAATGAATGCTCACGTATGATTCAAACCTGCCTCTGCTTACTTTGCCCAAGTAGTGACAGGCAGCATGGACCATTGATTGTCCAGTTACATAAACTCAAATAGTAGGATGATCTATTTAGAATACTTACTATGAAATAAGATTCATGAGAGCAGGGATTTAGGACTTTTCTTATTGCAACATTCCAGCACCTAAACAGTATCTGGCACTTCATAGGAATTCAATAAGCATTCATTAAGTAAAGCAGAAAGATTGCATGATGCTGATGGAGAAGTGGCTGGCACAGAGCTAGAATAATTATTAGTTATTATTTTCATCATCATTTTTATCATACTTGTCCTAATCTTCAGTTCCCAGCTGTATGACCATTAGGCAGTTATTTAATCTGTAAGGTTTCGTTGGATTTTAGGAAGCATAATGAGATAGTGGCAAATGGCCTGGCCTGCAAGTGAGGAGTCCAGCACTAATTCAACCACATACAAGTACTTGGCTTCGGACAAGTCTCTATTGTTTTGGTAATCAATGAACTGATAGAACGGCCTGATAAACAGCAGTTTTGTTATTGAGTACAAAGATCATGAGAGCTAAACAATGTATGAAAATGTTCAGAATTTCAAAAGTGTCCAAGCATTCACCCGCGGGAAAAAGCCATAAATCATCCCCCAACCCCCAGGTGCAGCCCAGACCAGAAATCAGCAACAATGATAAACTCCTGAAACAATGCTGAGATCCTGAAACTGCTTGCTCAACCGTAGCCCCCTGGCACCAGCAACGCCCGGGGGGTCTTGGGCAAGACTGGAAAAGTTATAGGTCCGCGAAGTGCAGACCACTCCCTCATACCAAACCCCTCTCCTCATCCCCCTGCCTAAAGCCTTAAAAACGCGGCTGGACTCGGTCCTGACGCGGCTCCACCAGCCCCTCTCCCTTCCTGGGGCCGTGAACTCACCCGTTTGCTCCCAATAAAGCCTGGTTGACTTTTTATTTGGCTCAGTTGTAATTCTTCGATGGCTTAATTAAACAAAAGGACATACTAGTTTCATTACAATCAGCTTTAAAGTAAGTCAGATCCTGCACCATAAAATGTTGGATTAAATATTTATTATAGCTGGATGTAATAGGGTAGCAAAGACCCATTAAATGTCTAAATTTCGAAGCTATTCTAATCTCTAACTTGAAAACTCCACTTGAAATACTAAGTGAATTCACTTTTTAAAAATAAAGCTGCCCCCATAAGCTTGAGTGGATGATTCATAAATAAGACAATATCATATACCAAACCCTTAAAGACTATCTCTGATTGCATAGCATCATAACATCATTTCTATATGGGAACACTTAAGGCAGCTTACTTGTAGTTTTCTGTTCATTCAGCTGAGTTTTTCTAATTTTTTAAAAATATATTTTATTGATTTTTTTTCACAGAGAGGAAGGGAAAGGGATAGAGTTAGAAACACCGATGAGAGAGAAACATCGGATCAGCTGCCTCCTGCACGCCCCCCACTAGGGATGTGCCCACAACCAAGGTACATGCCCTTGACTGGAATCGAACCTGGGACCCTTGAGTCCGCAGGACAATGCTCTATCCACTGAGCCAAACCGGCTAGGGCGAGTTTTTCTAATTTAGAAGAATTAATAGCCAGAGCTCAGCACAGTATCATTTTTGTTAATGGTAACAGTAGAGTTTGCAGAAAAATGCTCCAGAATAAAGTTAAGAAGAAGATTGCCAAAATGTTGAAACTTTTGGGAGCTAGATGATAGATATGTGAGGGTTCATTACATTATTCTATCCTTTTGTTTACATTAGAAATGTTTATAACAGTCTTAACTATCATCTAACTTTGAAATGGACTTTGCATTTCCAAAAACTAATAAATCCACCAGGATACTAAACATCCCTAGATGTTTGAGAGACCACTGCATAATGACATATTTAACTCTCAATCCGGTCTCTAGAAAAATAAAAAGGATAAGGTAAAAACAAAGGATGCAAAAGGGACTAGAAAAATTTATTCAAAAACACTACCTCCCTGATCTGATGCACAAATACATATGGCGGGCATTGGTCTATCCACATTCACCGTCCTTATAGTTGACCATAACCAAAAGTGTTCAGGAGAAGTGGTAGCGACAGGCGTGTTACCTTGAAGGGGCTCTGATATGGCAAGCTGGCTGTCTGGAAGAGCAAGCTTTCTTTTCCTGCACCTGTGTTTGTATCCAAGCTCACAGTTTTGACCAGCCTGCATATGTATTAGTGGTATCCCCATGACACAGCCACAGCCCGGCATGTAAAAACTGGATTTGTGTCTAGTGCCTATGAATTATTCTGTATGAAATTCCTCTCAGTTTTTCAAAGTCTACACAACACTACAACGTCCGCCCAAAAGCTGGCACTAATTAAACTGGATTTATTACAGATTTGGAGAACCTTCATTCTTCTCTGATCAGTTTCAAACAAATTTTTTTTTAAACTTTGCCTTTTCTTTTAACCTACAGTCTAATGGAAGCAAGTGTGCAAAGGAGATGAAAGAGATTATAGCATCACAGAATGTTTGAGCTGCAGCCTCTTCATTTTTCAGACCAGAAATCCAAGGCTCAGCTAGAGGATGACTTGGTTTAAGATGATCTCACCTTACTGAATGCACATGGGGCCGGGACCTCGGGCTGCTAAATCCCAGCTGACGCTCGGTTGATTTCATCTTGCCCACAGTTCAGGACACACCACACGTGTGTACCAGTGGCTGGAGGAGCTTCAGGGAGGGTTCTTCTATCTCATATCTAGGTCTGTTCACATGACCTGGACATCTTTCATTGCAGAGGAGTTTTCTTCAGATTTCCTTATTCAGGAAGAATTAATTACAAAACCAATTCTCCTGGGAGGAAAGGCACCTGAGGCCATTAATGTTCAGCATAAAACAAAGAACCTTGGGGAGGTCACCATCCAATGAATAGAAAGGCAAAGACACTCCCCTGAGGGCTTTCTTCAGAACAATAAGGAGCTCTCTGGTACTGTGAGCTGTGACTACATGAAAGAGAAACTCCGCCTACTTGACTATTTCCCCTGTGGCGGGCCCTGAAGAATAATGCATTGCTACTATTATCCGGTTAAAGCAAATTTCCAAAAGGGTGGCTTGCACTCACGCACTCTAAAAATATAAGAGCTCAAATTAAAGTTTCAAACTACCAACATTCAGAGTGATCCTTTCTAGTTAATATTACTGCCTGTCTCTATGACTACAGGTAAACCTTCTGAACGTAAGAGATAACAATTCTTATAACTTGTAATTAAGTACATTTTCTTTGTACAAAATGAATTAAATTGAAAGTTTCAAATTAAATAGTACTGGTACCTACTAAAGCTGTGTGACTTGGGAACATAGATTATGGCACTGTTTAATGACTGCATGAAATTTAGTCCAGAGCTTACAAAGAAAAAAGAAATAATAACCATTTTTAGGAATTAAGCTTGGTGTCATGAGTTGGGGAAAGCTTGCTGGCATTTCACTGGAATTGCCTAAGAACATACGCAACTCTTTCACTTAACACAAGCAATCAAACTGAAAAAGGCAAAATCAGCTTTAGAGCAATACATTGAAAACAAGAAGCCTTGCTAATGATAAGGTTGAGAAGTCAGAAATGTTCATTTCACTCATTTTACTAGCTCCACTTCTCACGAGGGACCACGATGATAAAATTTCCATTTGGCAAAACATTTCTGTATATGGGCTCCACAGGAACCCAACAAATTACTATCGGAGAGTTAAGAGTATATTAAGAAGGCCCGGCTGGTGTGTCTCCATGGTTGAGTGTCGACCGAGGAACCAAGAGATCATGGTTCAATTCCCAGTCAGGGCACATGCCTCTTTGTGGGCTTGATCCCCATTAGGGGGCATGCAGATGGCAGCCAACTGATGACGTTTCTCTCTCTCTATCATTGTTTCTATCTATCCCTCTCTCTAAAAATCAATAAAAACATAGTTTTAAAGAGTATATTAAGAGAACTATCCAGCTAAACAAGAGGACACCTGCTAGTACTCCCAGATTAATCATACCATTTTGTCATTTTCTAATGTGAATATGGAATTACTAATTTTATTTTTTATATATATTTTATTGATTTTTTACAGAGAGGAAGGGAGAGGGATAGAGAGTTAGAAACATCAATGAGAGAGAAACATCGATCAGCTGCCTCCTGCACACCCCCTACTGGGGATGTGCCAGCAACCAAGGCACATGCCCTTGACAAGAATCGAACCTGGGACCTTTCAGTCCGCAGGCTGAGTCTCCATCCACTGAGCCAAACCGGTCAGAGCTGGAATTACTAATTTTAAATCCTGCTTATACCAGACTAATAAGTAATTCACCTACTAAAGGACCTGGAGTTGTACTTTTTAAAAAATGTTCCAAATGAGATTATAGTTACCATTAATTGAATTAATGCTCTAGTCTAAGCATGTAGGTGCATTTTATTTTCATTATCTTAATTAACCCTGAAATCATTACTACTAGAGGCCCTGTGCACAAAAATTTGTGCACTTGGGGGGGAGGGGTCTCTTAGCCCGGCCTGTGCCTTCTAGCAATCTGGGACCTCTTGGGAGATGTCCACCTGCTGGCTTAGGCCTGCTCCCAGGGGATCGGGCCTAAGCTGGCAGCCAGACATCACTCTGGCAGCCCAGGGCCCTCAGGGGATGTCCACTTGCCAACAGGGAGCAGGACTAAGCTGCAGTCAGACATCCTTAGCTCTGCTAAGGAGGCAGGAGAGGCTCACGCAACCACTGCTGTGCTGGCAGCTGGCAGCCTGGCTTGTGGCTGAGCAGAGCTCCCCCTGTGGGAGCACACTGACCACCAGGGGGCAGCTCCTGCATTGAGCATCTGCCCCCTGGTGGTCAGTGTGTGTCATAGTGACCAGTCATTCCCAGTGGTCTGCTGTTAGGGTCAATTTGCCTATTACCCTTTTATTACATAGGAAAGAGGCTTGGTGCATGGGTGGGGGCCGGCTGGTTTGCCCTGAAGGGTGTCCCGGATCAGGGTGGGGGTCCCACTGGAGTGCCTGACTAGCCTGGGTGAGGGACTGAGGGCCGTTTTCAGGCTGACCACATCCCCTTCAGGGAGGGGGGTCCTGCTGGGGTACCTAGCCAGCCTGGGTGAGTGGCTGATGGCTGTATGCAGGCTGGCCACATCCCCTTCAGGGAGGGGGTCCCTGCTGGGGTACCTGGGCAGCCTGGGTTAATGACTGATAGCTGTTTGCAGCAAGGCTGGCTGGAAGCTGGTATCTGGGATTTATTTAACTTCTAAGTTGAAACTTTGTTGCTTTAACCAGAGCCTAAGGTCGGGTTGCCCCTGACAACCCAGGCTCCCAGCACTTCCTTGAGCCCAAGGCTAGAAGCAGGTATCTCTGGTTTATTTATCTTCTATAATTGAAACTTTGTTGCCTTGAGTGGAGGCCACAACTGGCCTAGACAGGATCCTTAGCTTCCTCCATTGCTGGGGCAAGCCTCCTGCTTGTTCCAGCTCTGTGGCTGCCAGCTGCCATCTTGGCTGGGTTAATTTTCATATAGTCGCTCTGATTGGCTGGTGGGCGTGGCTTAGGTGTAGCAGAGTGACACCAATTTGCATATTACTCTTTTATTAGATTAGATTACAATTATTATTGTGGAGTTGGGGCAATAGAAGCTTGATGACATGAACTTGTCTAGGTCAATAGGTAGCAGAGCCAGAGCTGGTACACAGTCAGGGAAACTCCAAAATCCAGGACCCTAACCCCTCTAGTGACTGCTTCCCATAAAGATGGCTGAACAAGCTGCTTACACTGTGATGTGCAATGAAAGTTATTTCCACAGAATCAGATTATAAGGCCTCAGTCCTCAGTGTGAGGCAAGCAGGAGGCAGCCAATCAATGATTCTCATATCACTGATGTATCAATCTTTCTCTCCCTCTCCCTTTCTCTCTGAAATCAATAAAAATATTTTTTAATTTAAAAAAAGAAAAGAGAAAACTGAAGATTGGTAGTTAAGTAACATAGCCAGGGGCACATAATTAATAAGTGACAGAGGTAGGATTTGAACCCAAGCTCTCATCATTCCAACATTCCATTTTTATGTCATGATTCTGCCCCATATGGTTTAATTATACAGGGTGTTCTCAAAAAAAATGTATACACACTTTGAATAATTATTAATTCCAATGGGTTAAATCTGAAAAGAAAAAAATCAATAGCTGTTAAAGTGTGTATACATTTTTGTGGGAAATCCTGTATGCTAAGTTTTATTTTTTTTCTACTCAGTGAATTGCTTTTTGTTTGAAACAACTCTTCTGGTCCTAGTTATCTACTAGTTATCTAAAATACATTTGCCAGAACTAGAAGTTCATAAGCACACAAAGAATGAAAATCCCGAGCTTGGCTTAGATCCCACTCGGTCACCAGACCTCATAGATAATAAATGAACAAAAATAGTTATAGAACAAATGGATGAAGTCATATGCTAAACTTTTGGTATTTGAGTTCACTTAGCTTTTGAAAGCTGTTTGTTTATTAATGCCAACAAGTAAAAATAATGACTGAAAGAGAAGATTTAGGGCTATCTCACAATAGAATGAATCAACATCTCTATGCAAAAAAGGGAGGGGGAAGAGGAAGGGGAAGAGGAAGAGGAAGCAGTAGAAGAAGAAAAAGAAGGAGGAGGAGGAGGAGGAGGTTAATATTTCTATTCACCGCTATTAGGATATATCAATTCCAAAACAATATTGAAAATTCTTGAGCAATTTAAGGGAACTTGCACATTTAAAGGTAATATGAGACACACACAGTCTTCCTTTGTTGATGCCTACTTAAATGGGATATTCTTCCGGGCATTTTCAACCACTAATTAATCGGTCAGGGCAAAACATGTAGCTGGTGGGCAGATTACCTTACACATCCGCTTTCAGCAGTGCCAGGGAGAAAGGCAGAGTCATTAGAGAAAGGTTGGCTAATGTGTTTGCTTATCGCAGAACCCAACTGGTTATTCCAAACGACTATAAAGGATTATAAATCCTCTTAGAGTTGAATCTAAGATTCACAGCTAAACTGAGACAAGGAAGTAATTTTAAAAACATCTCAAATCCTAGGCTAGGGGAGGTGGTAAAAACCCCCATATATGAGACAATAAGAGTGTACCTACATCTAAGAGCAGTATGTGTCATTGAGCCAAATGTCTTTTATCATCCAAGGCAACAGAAGTGACTGACCCAGGGCACTGAAAATAATGACAGGCAAGTTTACAATTAAGAAAACCACAAACTGTGACTCACTACAGATTTACTCAGACACAGGAATATATCCCTTTTCTTTTTAGCTGAATAATCAACATGAATGTTTATAAGCATTGGTCTGGGGCAGGGATCTATTTTTTCAGAAAGGAAATAACATAATAAGTACAGTCTTCTCACTGGAATCTGCTTAGTGTAACAATGCAGGCCTACAGACAAACACAAAGAACCGGTGTTAGCAACACCGGATCAGAAAGAGAAACGAAAGAAAGAACAAGAAAAGATACAGAAGAAAATGAGCTAGCAAGGGACTTAAGAGCAACAAAACTTATTTCTCAAGGTCATTGCTGATGGTAGGCAATGTAGACAATAGGCCAAGACCCTCCTCCTCTTGTTCCATGACCACGGACCCCTGGCATAAAGGAGCAAATGGAGTTTACCCACAAACATCCTACTGGTTCCTAAAAATTCTTTTTAACATTAAATCACATAATAGCATGGTTTTTGTTAAGTTTTATTTTTCCACTAATCAACCCCAGTTTTTTAAACTATTTGTCAACATCCAGGTAGCATACTGAACTGATCTTCGCATTATTTCTCTTATTCTATAATAAGGGTACTTTTAACTTGATTTCATTCAAGGTATCACTTACCTTAGATTCTCAAAATTCCCCAAATGTAAACATTAACGGGCTTAGCTGGCTGCACGGATAGATGGCACCCTTTCAATTATGATTTTAGGGATTCTGAAGGGTATGGCTGAGGAAAAAACTACCTCTTAAAGAGCTCTCACATCATCTACCATTTAATTAATTAGGATCCCTCCCCCTTATATCAGGGGTGGGGAAAGTTACAGCTATTTGTAATGAGAGACTAAGGATTTGGAGGCCAACAAGCCTGATTCTGGCCCATTTTCACTACTTTCTATCTATGTGACTTTGTGGTCATGATTGAACTTTGCTGAACCATTTCTTGGATTGTGAAAAGGAGGATAACACTGAACTTTAATTTGATAACTATACTTGTGTAGCCTCTATTGTTCTAAATATGGAGGATAAAGGTCATGTTCTCATGGGGATACCATTTTACTTGATGTAACAGAATATAAACAAGCATCTAGATAGATCTTGGCCATAATACCAATGAATAAATGATATGGAACACAGTGAAAGAGCTAAAGGGGATAAAGAGGGATGGGGAAGGGTACCATGCTAGATAGAAAGGCTATACTTGGGCTGAAAGATGAATGAAATTAGGTAAGCTGTTAAAAGTGCTTCTCAAAGATTGGTCATCATTTAAAAAAATAATTACAGCTCAGCAGGCGTGGTTCAGCACCAGTCTATAAACCAGGAGGTCACGGTTTCAATTCCCAATCAGGTCACATGCCCAGGTTGCTGGCTCAATCCCCAGGGTGAGGGGTGTGCAGAAGGCAGCTGATCAGTGATTCTCTCCCATCATTGATATTTCTCTCTCTCTCTCTCTCCCTCTCCCTTCTTTCCTCTGAAATCAATAAAACATTTAAAAAAATAATTGTAAATATAAGACCTAGAACAGTGAATGCTTAGTGCCTAGTAACACTCAAACATGGTAGGTATCTTCAAACATTGAGTTCATTTCTTTTCTATCCTTAAGGCCCATGTTATTAAACTACAAAAGTGTTATTACCTCCATAAGATTGCCCACAAGCACCCTACCACGGATAGCTTTGTCCTCTTACTGTTTCCTTGGAAAATAGGAGAAATGGAGTTTAAGAGCCTAAACGAATGAAACTTTGTGATGGCATCAGGGAGAGGAACAAGGAGGTGCATGGGGCTTGGGACACACATTGGCTGAGGAAGCCCGGCAGACAGGCTGAGGTCTCATGGCACAAGCATGAAGAGAGTTTTAGGAGTGTGGGGAGGAGAGAAGGAAATATGATCTTCCACATCAAAGCCCACCTATGTGGACAGTTTACTCAGAGCCACTATAATTAACATTGTGTTTTTAGGATGCACATTTAGTTGCTGTCTTAAAATATTATTTCCCCAGGAAAGCACATTTTCCTACCAGTAATTTAGTCCATACGGCAATAGGTTGTGAGAAGAAGAGTTTCTAATTAATGTTTAAAATGTTTCTTTTGCCCTAACCGGTTTGGCTCAGTGGATAGAGCATCGGCCTGTGGACTCAAGAGTCCCAGGTTCGATTCCAGTCAAGGGTTGTGGGCGCATCCCCAGTGGGGAGTGTGCAGGAGGCAGCTGATCGATGCTTCTCTCTCATCAATGTTTCTAGCTCTCTATCCCTCTCCCTTCCGCTATGTAAA
>PVJC01022597.1:0-27173 GCA_004026665.1 Murina feae
GAGGAGAGGAGAAGCGAGGAGAGGAGAGGAGAGGAGAAGAGGAGATCCTCTCTGTGCCTTGGTTTCCCCATTTGTGCATTCAGGGCCTCTGTAGGCCTCTCACAGGGAGTCTGGGGGGTGTAGTGTTTAAGTAAACACTCGGGCTTATTCTGAGGAGAGAAATCGCCAAAGTGCAGACTTTTATTACTGCCATTCCTGCTCCTAAAAGAGCAAGAGTCAGGAGGAAAACAAATTAAATGGGACTAGTGAGAAAGGAGGAGATAAGAGACAGAGAGTGCAAGGGGTGATGCCATTGGCATCTCATGAATTCTTGTTGAGAATGGCACAGGTATTAAAAAGTTTCCAGGTAATCTATAAGACATGTAAATTGTTATCTATACTGTAACTACTTACACATCTCTAATTGAAAAAGAGTGGGGCTTGGGGGTTAGAAAGTGGATGGGGGACAAAGGAGAAACTACATGAATAAATACAACAAGTGGAAGCTACCTGCCCCATTCCTGAAAGGATTTGTGGGCAATGTTGGCACTTTGTAGCCAGGAGAATCCTCTAACCCCACTCTCCATCCTCTTCAATTATGAAGGCCCAAGAATCCAGTTAGGATTCCCTAGCCAGAGGTCTCTGTGCTCGCCTCTGGACTCATGCCACGCAGTGGCTGGAGACGATCTGAGCCAGTCTCAAGAATCTTTAACCCCACAAATGGACCAACCACGCCAAGCAGGAGAGCTAAGATCTGGAGGGAAGAAAGGGGAGTCCAAGGAGACTCCATGGAAAACCAGTGCGGGGGCCCAAGGGACCCATTTGTCCAGTTACCAGAGGTCACTGACATCTTCTGTGACTGCCTTGAGTCCAGGGGGAAAAAATGCAGCAAGAAAATGCCAGTATGCAATTGGCTGAATGAAGACCAAAGAAAAATAGCTTACTTGTTCTCTGTCTCAGGTTTATCTTCTCCCCTTAAATCTCTCACAGCCCTAATTAAACACAAACAAAAGTCTCTTCCATAGATGGGCTACTTGTCAGCTTCAGCCACCTCCTGTGGTGGCTCTGGAGGTTCCGGGGGTGGCATCTCTTCAGGAGTGCTGTCCTCTGGCATCTCATTTGAGCTCAGATGTTCTGTTAGGGCCTAAGAAGAAAAAGATACCAAATTCAATACAAAGCCCATCCTTGTCCAGCCAGTGTAGCTCAGCGGTTGAGCATCGACCTATGAACCAGGAGGTCACGGTTCAATTCCTGGTCAGGGCACATGCCTGGGGTGTGGGCTTGATCCCCTGTGTGGGGCATGCAGGAGCAGCCAATCAGTGGATCTCTCTCATCATTGATGTTTCTATCTCTCTCCCTCTCTCGTCCTCTCTGAAATGAACAAAATTATATATTTTTTTAAAAGCCCATCCTCAAAATCCAAATGGAGATAATCAGTACACACTGAGGTCTTCCTCTGAACCCATCAACCACACTGATGTTACAGATATGAAACCACCAGCACCAACTCAGAACCAAGACCAGACTATCCTTGTCTTCTCAGCAGAGTGCAACTGATGTTTCTTTGAATTCTATTCTGAACTGTTATGGAAAGATGCTTCCATTATTATTCATAATAATAATAATAATAATAGAGGCTACAGATCATTACACAAGCCCCTCTCCTTCACTAGAGAATGTTATAACATACTTGTATAATAAGACCTGACCCAGTGGGTCTCAATCTTGTTTCTGCCCTAACACTTGGCTCTCTAAAACAGTGATTTTAAAGCAAAGAGTGTGGAGTGGCAACATTTTTAGATGATATATGTGGTTTGAAAATGCCCCCCAGATCCCTATCCGGTTTGGCTCAGTGGATAGAGCGTCAGACTGCAGACTCAAGAGTCCCAGGTTCGATTCTGGTCAAGGGCATGTACCTTAGTTGCGGGCACATCCCCAGTAGGGGGTGTGCAGGAGGCAGCTGATCGATGTTTCTAACTCTCTATCCCTCTCCCTTCCTCTCTGTAAAAAATCAATAAAATATATTTTAAAAAAAAGAAAATGGCCCCCAGACCGATTCTAAAATATCACCTTTCCCCACATTCAACTGAGAATTACTAATCTAAATTGTTATGGTTTAAGACCAGACTTATCAGAAACATTATATTCAAAATGATGATGATAATATATAAAAATGGGTTTGCTGTAACTCAAAAAAGAAACTTCATCATATAGAAAAAGCAAAGTAGAGAACAATTATCGGCTTCACAAAAAGCATTCGCCTTACTAGACAGTGAGCTCCTTGAGAGCAGGGACATGGTTAGCCTTGTTCACTAGTGTATCCTGCATCTAGCACAGTAGAACGTTGATGAAATGAGTAGATCCTAATCTATACCACATGGGCGCAAAGATCTGAGGCAATGTCAGGGCAAAAGCAGAGACAGGGAAGCTGGGGCTATTGAACACGGAATTGCCTAGCTGTATCTCTAAGGTGTAAATGTAGCGCACTCTCCATCACCAGCTTAGCCTTAATGCCTTGAAGTCGGGAACACTTACTGGGTTCTGTGGCAACAGGCTACTACTGGTCTCTTGAGTGCTAGGAGGTCGACTTCCGCTTTCCTCCAGTGGTAAAATACCTCTTCGATCCAGCACACTGAAGGAGATAGGACTGTTAATAAAGTACTTCCCATTCCCCCCTCCAGCCATCCAGCCTCTGGACCTTGCTGTGTGGACTGGAAGACATAAACCTGCTCTTTGGCAGTCTAGCCTGATCCTAGCACATGCCTCCTATCTCCCACTCACTTTTTCTTCCACAAACCAGGGCATACCACATTGACCAGGGGAAGAAACAAATGAAATAAGAATGAAAGGTCATCTCTTTAAAACAATCATCCTGTGGTCTGTGGTCCATGTAGATATGGCACCAAGGGACAATCCTTGGGAAGTCCTATTTGACACCAAAAGGTCACATTCAGAAGAAGGCATCAAACCAGGCAACGAGATTGGCTTGAGTTGCTCAACCCAAGAGTCCCAGGACCTTCTAGTCCCCCGAGTACCTGGGGGGCAAGGGGCCACACAGCACTTCACAGCAGTTCTTCACAATGTTGCCATGGCTGTAGGGATTCTGGACTCGATTCTTCCCTGTCCACGAGCCTTTGATCTGCAAGATAAAAGCCAAGGCTTACATTAAAATTTATGTTGAAGAAATACATGCAGCATGGGAAGATGAAAACGTTCTGGAGATGGGCTGTGGTAATAGTTGTACAACAACATGAGTGTACTTAATGCCACTAAATTATACACTTAAAATAGTTAAGATGGCACATTTTATATAATGACTATCTTACCACAATAGGAAAAGAAGAAATACAATGCATAGCCATGGGAAAATATCCACAACAGAGTGAAAAAAAGCAAGTAGCTAAACAATATGCATATATTTTCATTTGAAAATTCAAAATATATAGTCACATAAACAAACAGGAACAAGTCTAGACAAACTCTAGACTGTAAATCATACCATTAACAATGGTAATGTATAGAAGGTAAAGTTACAGGGACTTATTTGATATTTTTGTTCATCTGTATTTTCTGATTTTCTGCAATGAACATGGGTTAATTGGTAACTTTTAAAAAGCAAGGATTTATTCTGTGCACCTGTCCTTGCCCATCCCTAATCCAGAAGCACTAATTAGCCTTTAATAACCTATGAATAGCTGAAGACCTTGTACCTCCCCAACCATTCAATCTCGTCTTCTTAATTCTCTACAGGCATTCAGCTCCAAACAAAGCAGACTGCTTTCTTCTCCACACTTCAGATTTAACAGTCTCCCACGCTAGGTTTCTGCCTGCCTCAACTCCAAGTCCCTGGAGACTCAGTTCTCTAGCAGGTAATAAGAGAATAGGCTTTGGAGAAAGAAGAATATGTGATGAGCCCTAGTCAGTTTGGCTCAGTGGATAGATCATCGGCCTGCAGAATGAAGGGTCCCAGGGTCAAGGGCACATGCCTGGGTTGCAGGCTCAATACCCAGTGGTGCGGCGGGGGACAGGGGGGGTCATGCAGGAGGCAGCCAAACCATGATTTTCTCTCATCATTAATGTTTCTATGTCTCTCTCCCTCTCTCTTCTTCTCTGAAATCAATAAATAAATATAATTTTTTAAAAAAGAGTATGTGATGAGAAGGTGGGAAGGTTGACTCACGTCTTCATTGGTTGTCTGGTTGAGAGCCACAAGGAAAGTGTGAAATCCAGTTAGTCCCACGACGGACCAGAGTGTGAAGAAACAAATGAGTACTTCTAGAACAGTGAGGTGACGTTAAGGAATGTTGAAGCCACACCAGTAGACTCAATGCTTCACCCTTCTCATGGCATCAGTCTTTACCTCTCGAAACGTGTCACAAATGGCCAAGCATCCAAACATAACAGATGAATTCTAAACTCACTGGGTCCATCCCTCATGACAGGTAAAGGGCTCCTGCCTGTTCACTATGAGTAACTCTCTAATACCTCTAGCATAGTTAGGTGTTCCTCTGTTGTTAGATCATTAGCTTTTGGAAGGGGATGTTGAGGAGGGAGCCAAAACTAAACAATACTGGCCATCACTGCTAATGGAAAATCCATCAAGAAATAAAACTTTATAAGTGAAAAACTGGTGGGAAAAACAGGATGTGATTTATAGAAATCCCATCTGAATTTCCTTTTCAGAAATGCAACTGCTGTACAAAGTCAGCATTAGCTATAACAGGAAGGTGGACTTCCAACAAGTGACATAAGAGATATATTGAGGAATAGATAGCCCACTACAGAGGCAGGGCTGAGTGTGTGATCAGAAGGAACTGGAAGGGAGGCAGTAGAGAATCGGGTAAAGCAAAGGCCACCATTTAAGTCTTGGTAATCTTGCATTCTGATTGCTACCACTAAGACTACACTTCTTTCCAGAATTTGGTACTCTCTGATGTCTGAAAAATGAGATGATGGGAGAACTGCAGAGAGAAAGCATGCTGGAAAGTAATTCAAAAAGGATTCACAGGGACATACTGCCAGGGGAGGATATGTTCCAGGAGTTTCTTTCAACGTCTCCAGGAAGCCAATTTTCAAAGATTCTATGAAATTGGGAGGAGTAGTAGAGAGAAAAAAAATTAGTGACTTTAATTTAAAAAATGCACACTTATCCTAGTACTGCACTCTTATCCTAGTACTGCACACTTATCCTAGTACTCACTTCCTCTTCCCTACCCCTTGTTACAAGCTGGCAAGAAATAAGCCCTCGCTCAGACAAGAGACTCACATCCCCAAGGAGGTAGTCTTCTGACCAAAGGGTTCACATCTCCAATGCAGGACCTGCCAGTGGTCTAGAGAGTCAGGCAGAAGCCAAGCATCTGGCTCCTCTCCCCTCCCTTTTCCTTAGCCCTCACTATGAGCATGGAGGGGGATATTCATTCATAGATAAAATAAATAAGAAACACCCCTAAAAACCCTCTCTCTTCACCAATCCATGTCCTCCTTTGTTCAAAATCCAGCTGAGAACTCATCCCTTCCCAGGAAGTTGTTTTGATTGAGACCACTCCTTTAATTCCACATCCCCTCTACGCTTATTTGTGATCTTATTTATGTGTGTGTGTGTGTTTGTGCACATGCACACATATAGGTGTGTATTTTCTAAAGTCAAGCAGAAGCTACTAAAAGGCATTTCTCAGATATAACCCCTTCTACCACGTGGCACAGGGCAGATCTTATAAAGCAGAAGAAGAGAGGATGCAGACAGCCAAAATACATCCCCAACCTTTGGGGTCACCTCACAAATGCCCAGTACTCTGAGTACAAACCAGTTATTATGGCCATGGTCCCTAGCAGAGGGCCAGTGAGAAGGCCAACTCACTCAGTAAATACTGATTGATGTGAGCTGAGGGTTGGAGCCCTACTCAAGAGCAGACAGTAGTGCTTATTTCTAGCTGGTCCTAAGGTGCCTTCAGGATGGTAAAGTCCCACCAGGAAACCCAACCACTCCCCTAAGCTGTCCTCAAGTCTTCTCCCATCCCATCCCGACTCCAACAACAGGCACTGCCCTGCATACTCACTGAGGGCCACATAGACGATATTGAAGGCGAAGACATAGATGGTGAGGAGGGAGAGAGAAAGGATGAAGAGGTAGAAGTAGCGGTAGTTCCTCTTTCCAACACAATTCCCCACCCAGGGGCAGTGATGGTCGAAGCGCTCTGTGGGAAAAAGAGAATCTAGTGTCAAAGCCTCCAAAACACAGCACAACCCCACCATTCACATCTGAATAACTAATTCAAAGACCCCAGCTCATTGCCTACCTCAATTGTAAAAAAAACTGGCTTCTATTTTTACAATGTTTTCATAGCCATCTCACTTGACCCCCACAATCACCTTAGAAGTTGAGCAAAAGAAGATATTCTTGTCCTCATTTTACTGCAGAGGAAACTAAGGAACTGAGGGGTTAAGTGATCAGTCTTGCTGCCAGTTAACAGCAGAGACTTTGTCCAAAGAAAAATCTTAGTAGGCGGGCCGACTAAGTTCAGGAAGAATAAATAGGTGAAAATAGCCAAGAAATTTTTTTAAAATGAGTAGTGTGGGTTTCTTTAACCTCCAGTTAATAAAAGACTATAAAATTACAATACTTAAAATGGTGTGACATAGCCAGAAACAGACTCTAGGATATGCAAGAATTTACTATCTAATAAAAGCAGCATTACAAAATCAGTGGTGAAAGGAAGTGCTTTTCCATAAACCATACTGAGACAATTGGCTATTTGGCGGAAAACGAGGTTAAAAATTTCCACTTCACACTATTTATCAAAATGAATTCCAGATGAATTAAAGAGTTAAATGTAAAAACAAAGTGACCTCAGCAACGTCCCATGCACCAAGAAGTCATTAGATTGCCAGTCAGGGCACATGCCTGAGTTGCGGGCTCAATCCCCAGTGTGGGGCTTGCAAGAGGCAGCCAATCAATGATTCTCTCTCATATCTTATTTCTCTCCTCTCTCCCCATTTCCCTTCCTCTCTCTCTAAAATCAATAGAAAACATATTTTTTTAAAAAGAAGGTGACCACCTGTAAGACAGAGAGGGAAACCTCACCAAAAATCAACCCTGCCAATACCTTGATCTTGGACTTCTAAATGCCAGAATTAATTTCTGTTATTTAAGTCACCCAGTCTATGTATTTTGTTATGGCAGCCCAAGCAGACTAATATAAGTATATACCCAAGAGTGGAATTGCTGGACCATATGTTAATTCTTTGCTTAACTTTTTGAGGAATTGGCAAACTTTCCACAGTGGCTGAACCATTTTACATTCCCACCAGAAATGTATGAAGGTTCTAACTGTACTATATCTGTATACTAAATAATTTTGATTACAGTGTTATAATAATGAATAAAATGGAATAATGACTAATATATAATGATAGGAAACTGCTTTAAAAAACTAGATTATAGCCATGGGATGGATTATATATAGTCATTAAACTAAAATATTCAAAAGACATGTACTAAAGATATTAAAAATGCTTAAGATATAATGTTAAATGACAAAGGTAGGAATAAAAATTCATCATGTGTGATCTAATTTCACAAACAAGAGTGAGGCTGGAAGGAAATACAGCGAAATGGAGAGTGAGTTTTGGATTAGATTTTATTTACACTTTCTGTACTCCCTGCATTTTCTACAATGAACATGTATTATTTAATGAACCAAAAAGGCACAAAGAATAATGCATATCATTTTTAAAGGACAATGAACTGTATAATGACAAAAATAATAAGACTGTAAGAATGATACATCGCTCAGCTAAAGGGCTACAATATATCTTTTCAGAAAATAGAAAGAAAATGTAGAAAAGAATGACATGTTCAAGTCTTATTCTAAACAAACCTGTCATATAAAAACACTGGAAATACAGGTTTATACAGATATATTTTATTGTATTTTAAATCACTTTTTTCTTATAATACAAGCAATGAAATGAAACAAAATCACTCATAATCCCACAACCTATAGATAACGAACTATTAGATAACAAACTATTAGTATTTCCTTTCATATCTCTATACACATATTCATATTGATATACTGATTATTTACTGGTTGAAAATTCAAATTTTCATTATTATAATAATCCTGAGGTACATATTTCCACACCTAAATCTTTTACCACATTCTTGATTATTTTCTTAGGAATTTCTAGAAAGGTAATCCTTGACATCAAAGGGTATAAATGTTTTAAGGTTTTTATCAATCTTATTAGATTGCTTTCCAAAAAGTTTGCTCCAATTTATACTCCTACCAATGCAGCTCTAAACATTATCAGGTTTTCCTTGCTTATTTTCTAGATTTTCAAAGGTCTTGCTTTAATTTTTATTTCTTTGGTATTTAGTAGAGATAATTTTTTTTCATGTTAACTAGCTAATTGTATTTTTTGTTGTTTTGTAAACTGTCCATATTTCTACTAAAATGTTAGTGGTTCTTTTGTTAAAATCAATGTGTGCCCTGGACTGTTGGGTAGAGTATCAGCACACATTCCGAATGGTCTCGGGTTTGATCCCTGGTCAAGGGCACAAACCTCAGTTGCAGGTTTGATCCCCAGTCCAGGTCAGCATGTGCAGGAGGCAATCAATCAATATGTCACTCTCACATCGATGTGTGTCTCTCTCCCTTCCAGTCTCTCTAATAGTACCAATGGAAAACGTATCCTCAGATGAGGATTTTTAAAAATCAATTTGTATGAGTTCTTTATGTTTAAGAATATTAATAAGGAGAGGGAATTCTTTATAAAAACCTTCACATCAGATATTCATGAAACATTAAGTTTCCTGGCCCATTTAAAACGGGTTTCAATTTGCCTGGCCAGTATGGCTCAGTGGTGAGCCTCAACCTATGAACCAGGAAGTCATGGTTTGATTCCCGGTCAGGGTACAAGACCAGGTTGCAGATCGGTCTCCAGTGTGGGGTATGCCGACTGATGATTCTCATAATTGATGTTTCTATCTCTCCCTCTCCCTTCCTCTCTGAAATCAATAAAAAATATATTTAAAATATATAAATAAATAAATAAAATGGGTTTAAATTTCTAAAAATCCCACCTACATGTAGCTTTTTACCCTATAAAGTAAGATAAATTTTCAAGCTTTGTCTAAAGAACTGGCTAATAAGAAGAAAGCAATGTACCCAGGCCTGTTCTAAGGCATATGTAAAGAATGCTGGAAGTAAGATTAGTAATAATATAAGGAATTGATCATATATGCCTATTGATAGACACATTTACTGATTGTTTCTGATCTTTCCTAGGGCTCAGTACACAGTAGGCAGTGATTACAACTAAGCCACATACATGTGGCTAAAAGCACAGATATATTATGCACACACATACACCCAAAACCCTTGTAACAGTAGTAGAGAAAGAATAAATTAGAGTTTGGGAATCATACCTCTTCCAGCTTCATCTCTTACTAATTATATGAACCCACATAAAGGTGCTTGACCTATTTCCTCATCTGTAAAATGGGGATAATACCTATCTCCTTGGATTCTTACAAGCCTTAAGTGAGAGAAAGGGAAAACACTTCACATAGTGCCTAGTATATAGTAGGAACTCAATAAATGTTAACAACTTTTTTCTTGGGAATACTACTTCTTACAAAGTCCTTCCTTCCCCAGTGCTGCCCTACAGTAGACTCTCCTCCCCCTATGCAAGGTGGGTTCCACTTGAAACAGATCCAGTAAAGAAAATATAGATTTGAAAAACAGGTCATTTGCCTTAGCTGGTTTGGCTCAGTGGATAGACTGTCGGCCCACAGACTGAAGGGTCCCAGGTTAGATTATGGTCAAGGGCATGTATCTCGGTTGCAGGCTCAATCCTCAGCACGGTCAGGGCATGTGCTGGAGCCAACCAATCGATGTGTCTTTCTCACATCAATGTTTCTCTCTCCCTGTCCCTCCCCATCCCTTCCACTCTGTCTAAAAATCAACAGAAAAATATCCTTGGATGAGGATTAATAAAACAAAAACCCAACAGGTCATTTATTTCCCCATTGACCAAAAAGGTTGTGTGGTTTTTTAGACTGGCAGATATTTAAATTCCAATTTGATCTACAGAAGTACAGTGGATTTATAGTTGTTCAGACGCTTGTTTCCTGTCTAATTTTAGCTTTTCTATCTACCCTTAGTAATTTTTTCAAGACAAAATTACCTTGACCCTCTTCTTCAACTCAGCCTTTCCCCCAGACAATGCCCTAATGATTTTACTCACCCACACAGTTGTCACAGATGCTGCAATGGGAGGCCCGGGGAGGCCGGAAGATCTTGCACGTGTAACAGTATTTCAGCTTTACAATCTGGTTGTTAATCTGGAAATTCTTGATGCGAGGGGGTGGTCGTTGGCCCTGAGGCACCGCACCATTGGTAGCTTCTGTAGATCAGTAAAGACTGTTAACATCACTGCTAGCCATTGTTTGAACCCAGTTGTCCAAAAGCAATGGGAGTATTCAAAGGTTCCTTAGGCCCACTGTCCTCTTCATACTAACATTTTCAGAGTGGACTCTCAACATCAGATTCCACTGAGTGCCATGCAATTCTTTTGTGTGCATGTAAAAAAGTGTGTCTTCAAGTTTTTGGCTGGTTACAAAGAAAAATATTCATGAAAGAAGAAATAAAATGGTCAAAAACAAAAAATAAAAACATCCAACTTCGCTCATAATCAAAGAAATAAAAATTAACACAAAGACACCACTTCCACCTACTATATTAACAAATATTTAAAAGAATAAAAATATCTAGTGAGCCCTAGTTGGTTTTGCTCAATGGATAGAGCATTGGCTTGTGGACTGGGTACCAGATTTGATACCAGTCAAGGGCACATGCCTGGGTTGCAGCCTTGATCCCCAGTGTGGGGTATGGAGGATGTAGCAATCAATGATTCTCATCATTGATGTTTCTATCTCCCTCCCCCTCTCCCTTCCTCTCTGAAATCAATAAAAATATACACTTTTAAAAATACCTAGTGATTCCCTGGCTGATGTTTCTAAGTTGTGAGAGTGTCCGCCCTCACACTGAAGTGTCATGGGTTTGATTCCTAGTCAAGGGAATGTACCTGGATTGCAGGTTCGATTCCCAGACCTGTCAGAGCATGTGCAGGAGGCAACCAATTGATGTGTTTCTCTCACATCAATGTTTGCCTTTCTCTCTCTTTCTCTCCCCGCTCTCTCTCCCTAAAAATCAATGAAAAAATATCTTCAGGTGAGGATTAACAAAAATAAAAAAATACCTAGTGTTGGCAAGCACGGGGAAAAGGTAATTTTATATATTGTTAGTAAATAATATAGCAGTGGCTACCAAAATTTTAAATGTGTTTACTTTTTGACGCAGGAATTCTACTTCTAGGAACTTATCAAAATTACAAAGACTTGTATAAATGATATTGACATAAGGATATTTGTCATAGAGTCCCTTTTATAGTGAAAATCTGAAAATAACTTCAATGTCACAATAGGAGGTTGGTTAGGTAAATCATGATAGATGCATAGGATGGAATATTATGCAGTCTTTTAAAATGGTATAGACAAGCGAGTGATGACAGGAAAAGATTCACAATATCTTGCAAAAATAAAATATATGCAGGGAAAAGGCTAATACTTAGAAAAACAAGT
Source organism: Murina feae (assembly GCA_004026665.1). Classification (NCBI taxonomy): domain Eukaryota; kingdom Metazoa; phylum Chordata; class Mammalia; order Chiroptera; family Vespertilionidae; genus Murina; species Murina feae. The sequence continues at coordinate 11,627 of PVJC01022597.1, forward strand.
ATTTTAAAATAAGAGTAATACATGTTTACTGTAAACATTTTGGAAAAATAGAAAATATAAAGGAAAAAAATAAGGATTTTTTTCAGCTCAAGAATATTCATGCATTTTAGTGTATTTCCCTTTATCTTCCCTTAACAGATAAACATTTATGATTTTTTTTAAATTTGAGATCATGTTATAAATGCAGTGTTAGACCCTGTGTTTTTCACTTAAGATTATATAATAAACATTTTTCTATTTTTTTCTGAGAACATTATTATTGGCAATATAATATTCCATCATATGCATGTACTATTATTTATTTACTCACTCCATATTGTTGGGCATTTAAGTTGCGTCTGGTTTTTTACTATTTAAGTTCTGCTGCATGCAAACAGATGTGTATTTCAGAAGGAAGGGGAGAGGGGGGTGGGAAGAGATTAACCAAAGAACTTATATGCATATATGCATCACCTGTGGACACAGACAACACTTGGGAAGGGGACAGGAGTGGGGCAGGAGAAGAAGGGGGAAGAGTGGGTCAATGGGGGGGGAGGACATCTGTAATACTTTCAACAATAAAGATAAATTTTAAAAAATTATGCTACATTCAAAGTTATGATATTACAAATAAAGCTAAATCCTCTTGAACACCACACTCTGATCCTAATGCCCTCCTTCTTCCTCAAGAATACATTCATGTATTAAAATTAATTTCTAAAACATAAAGAAAAAAAGAAAAGCATGTTGAAGTCTGAGCAGTAATATATGAAGTTGCCAGCATTAAAATAGCTAGTGCCATATTAAGATGAAAAAGAAAAAAGAAAAAGGAAAATGATGCCCTAAAAATCCTTCTACAGTAATTTGTGTAAATCTATTTCCTTTAGCTAAACCCTGACAGAAGTGGAATTACTGGGTCAAAGGGTATGAACCCTTAAAGCCCATATTACTATTATCAAACTGCTTCCCAAATTGATATATTTGCACGCCGCCCATCTGCAGCATATGAGAGTGTCTGTCTTATTGCATTCTCCCTATGCAGGGCAATTCTAAAAACATAATATTTTTTAATTAATTTTGATGTTAAAAATATCTGCCATATAGAACATTTTTCCCTTTTTTGCAGAGTGGGGTGGATGCTGTGAAATCAAACAATAACAGTGTTTCACAAGTCTTACAAGGATGGGGATGGCTGTTCATTAGAGGATATGAGTACCAGCATGGCACCTGCCACCTTAGTATTCCTTTGCATGTGCTTTACATGAAGGCACCTGGAAGACAGAGTTCATGGTTCATCCTCCCTATGAAGTGCTGTGATGCAAGGAAATCACCCACCTTCTTCTCTCGGTTCTCCTCACCCATAGCATACCCAGTACAGTAAGTCCTCACTTAGCATCTTCGATAGGTTCTGTGACTTTAAGTGAAATAACATATAATGAAACCAATTTTACCATAGGCTAATTAGTATAAACAAGAGTTAATTCCTATGGTATCTCACCCATGTTATAATGAAACTATGTTGAATAAAACAATGTTATCTGAGGACCTGCTATGTAGGCTGAATGCTGAATGTAAGTTCACAAAAACTTGTTAGCATAAAATTAAGCATACTCATGGGTATGAACTCAAGATTGCACTCTTCTATGGAGAGAAGCATGTTAAATGCAGAGGTTACAAATATGATGTGTCGTGTTTGGCCCCCAAACCCAGTGATCTGGCAAAACAGAGCTAACCTGCTAAGGAACCTGTTGTGACATACACAAAGAGAAGTCAAATAATAATTTTTTTAGCCCGGCCAGCATGGCTTAGGGGTGGAGGGTCAACCTATAAACCAGGAGATCATAGTCTGATTCCCAGTTGGGGCACATGCCCAGGTTGCGGGCTCAATTCCCAGTGTGGGACATGCAGGAGGCAGCCGATCAATGATCCTCTCTCATCATTGGTGTTTCTATCTCTCTTTTCCTCTCCTGTCCTGTCTGAAATATATATATATATATATATATATATATATATATATATATATATAATTATTAATGGACATAAAATTCAATCTGAAAATATAAAAGACACTATTTTTTGGATAAGCAGATAACATAAAAATGTAAATTCTCACCCTAGCCAGTTTAGCTGAGTGGAAAGAGCCTGCGAACTGAAGCGTCCCAGGTTCAATTCCAGTCAAGGGCACATGCCCAGGTTGTGGGCTCCATCCCCAGTAGGGGGCATGCAGGAAGCAGGTGATCAATCACTGTCTCATCACTGATGTTTCCATCTCTCCCTCTCCCTCACCCTTCCTCTCTAAAATCAATATAAATATATTTTTAACGTAAATTCTCTCAAAAATAATACATAACTGTAGCCCTAACTGGTTTGGCTCAGTGGATGGAGCATCAGCCTGTGGGCTGAAGGGTTCCAGGTTCAATTCAGTCAAGGGCACATGCCCACGTTGCAACCTCGATCCCCAGTGGCAGGCATGCAGGAGGAGCCAATCAATGATTCTCTCTCATCACTTATATTCCTCTCTCTCACTCTCTCCCTTCCTCTCAGAAATCAATACAAATACATAAATAAATAAATAAATAAATAAATAAATAAATAAATAAATAAATGTAATACCTATTAGAACCCCAACAGGTTTGTGTTTTGAATTAAATAAAATAATATTAAAATTAAAAAACAAACAAACACACACACACACACCCTAAAAGAACTAAAGGCTAACCACACACTGGTGCTCACTGAAGTAGCTTTGTCTTGTCAGTCCTGGGCCCCGTTCTTCTACTCTATTTGGCTTATATGCTGACTCAAGATACTTGGGTACCGGAATTGAGAACAATTTAGGCAGGCACTGCTGCTGGGTCTGGTGGACTCCCAGTCCCTGCTAGTACTGGCATCGTGGCCTTCTTTCCCAGTGTGAGTTCCCAGAATATCCTCTCTAACCCTGGGATGTTCTGCTTCAATTCCCAAAGCCACTCTGGCTCCTGTAATAGTGTAATACTCTATCTCTGTCCCAGAGACCTACCCTTAGCTGCAGACTGCTCTGGAATGCTCTATAACTGCTTCCTTACCATTTCTAGAATTCTCAATGGCTCCTGGCACCACAGTTGACTCCTCTCACCTCGCGTGTTCTCCTAAAGCAGGAATTCTTGATCATGGACCCACGAATGTGCTTCAAAAGTTCTATGAATCCTTGAAATTACATCCAAAATTGTATGTATGTGCGTGTAAGTAAGGATATTTTTACTAAGAAAAGGTTTATAGCTTTCATGAAAAAATCAAATGAGTTGATGACACCCAAAGAGTAAAAACAAACAAACAAACAAACAAACAAAAATAACCATCCTCTTGGAGAAGTGCAGCAGACCTTGGTAACAAATCCCTCCCGAAACGCAACCCAACACGAAACAAAAGGAAGCATGACTTTCAAACCTTGCTTCAGCTGCCTTAGTAAATGCACAGGGTGGGCATGATCTCAGATTCAGGTTCTCAGAGGGAAAAGCCTAGAAATGATTGTTAATCTGCAACTACTATTCTGATGTCATTCCCTTACTAATTAAAGCACAGCATCTTGCCAGCTGGTTAGAAAACCCACCTATCTCCATTTCTATGAAAGCTGCTTCATCGGGTAGGGCTCGAGGGATCACTCCAGGGTCACTGAAGCTGGTCCTCAACAGTGTAGCCATGGAGAAAAGGAAGAGCATGGCAGCAAACACAGGGATGGCAGGAGATAGCTGGACAGCCAAGTAACGGCATCTGGAGAAAGCACGCAATTGAACATTTAGTTATACCTAATCCTATATGAACCATGAATTGTCACCAGTATGTCAAGAAAACAAGCAATACTTGAGGGCGGACACCATGTTTTTTACCTCACTTGAATCGCCCAAAACTTCTAACGGTGGTTCTGTACATAACCGGAGCTCAACAAATACTTAACTGATTGATGCCATCTATAACAGACAGAAGACAGTCTCAAGGGACCTCTCCTACCCCCAAGCCCAGGCCCTTCTGTCAGCCTGCTGGGAGTCACATTTCCTCTGTGCCTCAGTAAAGGCTCACAACTGTTAAGATCAGGGAAGCCACCGAGCCTGGACCTGCAAGCATCACAGGTTGCTCTTACTCTGGGATTGTCTTGATCTTTTCCTATGCACCCATATGGCATTAGGCCTGAGCTCCAGGAAGAGGAAGGCAAGATCAGGACTAGTCATGAAGAAAGGCCCAAGTGTCAGACACAGAATATGTTCAGCATGCTTCAAGGCCAATAAAAAGCTTCAGCATGGCTCAGTGGTTGAGCGTCAACTTTTGAACCAGGAGGTCATGGTTCAATTCCTGGTCAGGGCACATGCCCGGATTGTGGGCTCAATCCCCTGTGTGGGGCATGTAGGAGGTAGCCAATCAATGATCTTCTCTTATCCTTGATGTTTCCATCTCTCTCTCCCTCTTCCTTCCTCTCTGAAATCAATGAAAATATATTTTTTAAAAAGCTTCAGGGCTGCTGACTGACTTTGCAACATCCGTTCCTCTTCTCTCCTCAATTAGCTCAGCTAGTAGGTAACTAGTGAGCATAAGGAAATAAGAAAATTGTTTCTCCTGAGCACCCCTTCCCAACATCATGTTTGTTCCCCTCTTTCTTCATAATTCACCTAGAAAATCATACCTCTTCCTTTCTAGATATCTCAACCCTACTCATCTGTCAGGTCCCAGAGACATCAATGCCATCATTGTCATCATCACAACCATAATTTACTGAGCACTCACCATATGCCAGGCATGGCACTAAGCTCTTTATATGCATGATCTCATCCAATTCTCACACTAAATCTATGAGGTAGAGTCCATTATACCCATTTGATAAATGAAGAATCTAGGATTTAGAGATTTGTCTCCTCCAAAAGGCTTATCCTAAACTGCACCAATCTGTCCATGTCATCCTCACTGCCAGAGCCTTGTATTGTTCCCTAACTATTTTTTACTGTTGACCTCTTGTCCCCCAACTGGCCTTCATAAGAGCAAGAATCTTCTCTTTTTGGAACAGGAATGCTTGTGTTTGAATTCTAGCTCTACCAGATCCTAGCTCAGTGTCTTAGTTACTTTCAGTCTCTTTATCTGTGAAATGAAGATAATAATAGAACTTCATGGGGTCATTGTGTGGATCAGATGCATGAATATAAATAAAGTGCTTAGAACTGCACTTGACACACAGTAAATGCTAAGTAAATGCCAGCTATTAACATTATCATCACGGTTCTATATCTCCCAGAGCCTAATGCAAGTATGTGAACAAAGAAGCTATCAACAAATACTTGTTGAGTCAAAGTAAATTTCCAGCCAAATAAATGGGAATGTGCGATGAGAGTTACCACTGACCTATTTTTATTCTCCTCCTCCTGGCACATTTTCTCCTTCAACACAGAGATCTTCTCTTGCGGGCAGACTATAACTGAATAAGCAAGGGCCAGAGGGAGAGTGGAGAAAGTAAGCTAAGGAAAAAGGCTTACTTCATTGGCATGGGGATCAAGTAAGCTGCTGTCCACGCTAAATGTTTAACCCCAGGATGCACATTCACCACAGTTTTGAAACAATCCCCAGGAGATCCTCCCTGCTTTCCTGCCACACACATGACTCCATGGGTGTGCAAGCCAACTATACCATAGGCTCAGCTGTTTGTCATGAAGATGAAAACATATAGTGAACTCGCAAAATGATTTCTGTGGTTTTTTGTTGGCTTGCCTGCTTATTTGTTTTTGAAGAAAATCCTTGGTCATAGTTTGCTTTTGTATGATTGACTTCCCTCTCCTAAAGGCCAAGGGTAGGGGAAAATGTTAAGAGAAATGAAGGCTATGGCTAACTGAGTTCAGGGTAATTAAGGAGCTTGTAGAGTACACTCTTTTCCATTGTTCCCCTTCACTGCCACAGATAATCAAGAAGTAAATTCAGAAATGAAAGTCCTGCCTACTTATCAGGGACCCAAAGGCCACAGTAAAAACACAAGACTCTGGTTCATGAACAAGCCAGGTGAAATCACCACACTAACAGAAATCAGCCATCTTCCTAAGATCATTATTAAAAACAAAGAAGTAATGTCTCCAGGACCCACACTGCCTTGGTGTACAGTCTCCAATCAAGACTTAGAAAAATCAGAGCCATCTGATTGGACACCAAAGGGAGTGTAGATTGCTTTATTATAAGGAAAAAATACGGAGAGAGTAGAACAAACATACATACACAGATGCACACACATGCACGCACACACAAATTAATGTTGAATCCATGCACAGAAGGACTCGCTCAAGCTGAACTAAGTCCCCTTCCGACACCTGCTTGTCAATCAGACAAAGAACAACTTAGATTTGAATTACGCTACACCATCACGGATAAAGGTCTCTGTAATCTCCACACAGCCTATCTTCTGCACCTGCTAAAACAATCCACTCTGTATGTCAACAAGTACACAACAGGCCCATTGTATTGTTCTCCAGAGATGAGGCTACTGGCAGCCCGTTGTCACTAGTGAGTGGGTGTGGCTGGAAGGCAGATGTGGGACCAGCAGGCCTTTCTACTCTGAGTAAGGGGAAGCTTAGAGAGCCAGCAGCTAAGACTCTTGTGAACTACAACCCATCATGCCTGTCTTTGATAGTTATGATCCAAAATATCCCCCAGGTTAGTCTCACCATTGCAGTAAGCTGGAGGTCTGTCTCTGACAGGAATAAGCTATGGGAAGATTTGGGAGTAATTCCCAATATCAACCTCAAAAATCAAGAGTATCCTCATATATCACTAATTTATCTTAAGGAAAGAATGGATCTGTCATTCACATAAGCTAACTGTTTTTAAAACTCCCTAGTACTTTCCATTGATATTGTATCTTGGAATAAATGATATCCATACACTTCTGCAAACAGAACTCCCCTTTGTCTTCAAAGTACCAAGAAGCCTTCTCCTTCCCAGGGGGTTGGAAGTTGCTTTTCTCCCTTGTAAAAGTCACATATACAACCCTGCCCCACTAAATCTTCATTTCTGCCACCTGAAGAGGCATTGTCATGGTAGGTCCCCCTCTACCAAATTCTTAACAGGCCTCAGGCTTCCATAGCTGGTTTAGATGACTGGACTCCCACATGTCCCACGGATCACATGGTGGTACTGACCAGCAATAGACAGCAGAGCCAGGCTGGGCTGGTGTGTCATGTACTATCCCCCATTCCTAGCCTGCTAGTTCATTAGAGGGACAATGATAATGGCACAGACTTCAATTCACTTGAGAAAACTCCACAGAGGTTTATGAGATGAGTAGAGCTAGTAAAAAACCAGACTGATTCCATGGCAGGGCTCTGCCTTACAGACTGGTAATGTGGACTGATTATCTATATAACACTATGCTTCCCAGTCTGCCCAATAACTTTCTTGCTATGTTTTTTGTTGTTGTTCTTTGATCATTACACTCAATCAACCCACAAGTGTTTATGGGTCTAACAAATGAGGAATAAGAGAAATAGGAGTTAATTTTGTTGGAGAAAACATAACTAACATATGAAACAGCTAAAGAATAAGGTAAGACCAATGATGATGTGCTAAAGGTGGCTGCTTGAAACTGCCCCCATAGCAGCTGTTAAGGGTGGCTTTAAGGAAGAGCTGTACTGGCAACAGCAGGAAGCACTCAAAGATTAGAGACAGTCCCACAATGGCCCTTGGTCCCACCTAATAGAAAAACATCCTTTGCTATAAGCTTCTCTGATATGGATGGCTGTCTGTCCTCTTAAACACAGTAAACATGTAGAAACATCCATAAGATTGGTTCAAGTTTCTTCTGATGACAGAGTCTACTGAGAGGAAGAAGTTTCCTTAGACACTAAAAACATAATTTAAAACCAGCCTCCAGATTTACTGCTATGTGAAAGTCAGAGGAAAATGTGTAACACTGTTTTGCTCCAGTAGCAATGGTGAAAATGAACCAAACAGGGATATTTTTGTTCTTTTCTTTTTTCTCTTCTCTTCTTTTCTTTTTTCTTCTCTTTCTTTCTTTTAAATCCTCTAGGATATTTTTTCCATTGATTTTTAGAGAGAGTCAGAGAGAGAGGGAAAGACAGAGAGAAATATTGATGTGAGAGAAACACATCGATTGGTTGCCTCCTACATGCTCCTGACCAGGACCAGGGAAAAGCCTGCAACCGAGGTACATGCCTGTGACCAGAATCAAATATGGGATCCTTAAATCTGCAGGTAGACGCTCTATCCACTGAGCCAAACCAGCTAGGGCAACATTTTCATTTTTAAGACAAGGAACCAACCTCTAACTTGAGGAGGACCAAAGTTTCTATCCAAACTTGCTAAGAAGTTGCCAAATTTCAGTTATAACAAAGTTCACATTTCAATTATAACATACTCCTGCTCAATAACTTAGAACAATTTCCTGCTGCCTATTACATTAAGCCCCAAACTCCACAGGCCAGTATTCTGAGACCCTCCATCAACTAGTCTTATCTAATCACCATTATGAGGTGCTTGTCTTCTCATTGCTCCATTCCAGAAGTATTCCCCTAATTACCCTAAATTCACTAGCTTCTTGCAAGAAGCATAAGGTGCTTCCTTAAACACAATATTTTTGAGGAGAAAGATTTAGGAGGTCTCCTCTCTCCCTCAATAAACACCTCAACCGATGTTAGCATCACGGGGGACATCCCTGTGCTTTGTGCTTGATTTCCCCAAAACAGAAGTTCACTACAGTCAATTAAGACTCACTCTGTCCTGGCCAGGTAGCTCAGTTGGTTAGTCATCCCTGTATGCCAAAGTTGCAGGTTTGATCCCCAGTCAGGGCACATACAAGAATCAACCAATGAATGCAAACATAAGTAGAAAAACAAATCAATGTTTCTCTCTCTCTCTCTCTCTCTCTCTCTCTCTCTCTCTCTCTCTCTCTCTCTTTCTCTCTCTCTCTCTCTCACACACACACACACACACACATAAATAAAATGTTTTAAAGACTCATTCTGAAAAGATGGCAGATGCATACAATAAAGATTGATAACATGAAACTCATTACCACTAAAGGTAATTGAGGCTGAAATATTCAGATAAATTCTGAATAACAGAACCACAAAGAATTGTTCAGGAGACATAATCCAATCCTTCTCCAGGTATGTGCTTAATAGGAGAGTTGGGCTTAGCTAAGTACTACAACAGATTAATATCAAAGAAGTAACTGCTCCTTTCTCAAACTTTCATTTGGTTGGCCAAGTCGCAGACAGAATCTTGGGCTAGATGAAGCACAAGACCGAACCCCTATAGAACAATTCTCTATAGAAGACTATTGGTTAGAGATCATGAAGCAGTCACTCTTTCCTCTTCACAATCTTACCAAACGAACTTCAAGAACCTAGACCTTGCATCATAAGCACAGATATTGTCACATGAGAGTTTGGCTTTAGTCTGCATAATCCTGTGTCTCCTTAAATCTGGTACCTTTGTGTTGTCAAATTGCCTTTCCTCTTCCATCTGCCCTCAGGGACATGATGCCCCTTTCATCGGGTTCACCCACAGAGTAGCAAAGTATGAATTTTGCTCTGAGCCCTCCTCATCCCGGCCACAGAGGTGATAATCCCTCATAACTCACTAAGCTTACTTTCTAGGTTCACCTTAAAGATGGGTTTTCCTGCTCTTCTTACAAAGCTATCAGAATACCATGCCAGCATGCTATCAGTGTTCCACAAAGATGCCTTCATTTTCTAGGAGCATGAGCTGGGGAAACCCAAATATCCTAGACGCCACTAGGTAACAAACACTAGCTACAAGAACCCAGAATATGCTGGTCTAGCATTCGGCCCTATGTACAGCTTTAGCAATCTGAACATCTACAGGACTCCATACTCAAAAGCTAACATTGAGATGAAAGGTAATGTCATATAAACGCAGTAGCTGGCCAACCAATCTTGATGAAGAAATCTCACTTCTGTGGGTCTTGTTTTCTCACCTGCAAAAGAATGGGCATAGTCTCCAAAGTCCTTTCCAGCTCTGTTATTCTATCACTAGAGCCCCAGTGCATTCGTGCACTGGGGAAAGGGAGGTCCCCTCAGCCCGGCCTGCACCCTCTTGCAGTCTGGGACCCCTTGGGGGGATCTGGCCTAAGCCAGCAGGCGGACATCCATCCCGCAGTCCGGGACTCTCTCAGTCTGGGATCCCTCACTCCTTACTGCCCACCTGCAGCAGAGCAGAAGAGGCTCCCGCCACTGCCACTGCCACTGCCCTTGCTAGCCATGAGCCTGACTTCTGGCTGAGCAGCGCTCCCCCTGTGGGAGTGCACTGACCACCAGGGGGCAGCTCCTGCAATGAGCGTCTGCCCCCTGATGGTCAGTTCTACCTTCGTTACACTGTTAGGTTGGTTTGCATATTAGGGTTTTATTATATAGGATTCTGTGAGTCAAGACTGATACATTTTAATTGCATCCAGGATGTATTCATTCTGCAACATTTATTGACCACCGACACTGTGGGGGCCACACAGACACAGGAAATAGTCCCTGACATTGAAAGAGCTAAAAGTGCAATGACCACAGAAATTAGAAATGTAAGAAATGTCAAATGATTATGTGTTAAATGAGTGGTATATACAATTAGTCTCATGAATGCAGAAATTACTAGAAAGATTTCATAAAGGAAGATTCAAATGACTTGAAAGAAAGGTAGAGTTGGAAGAGGCTAGAAGTGGGACAATTACTAGGCAGTGCTCTACAAAGCATTTTTCAGTTCATCCAATTCAGTGACTCCTCTGCATATCACAAGCATCCATGTGGGTCAGTCCAATGAGATTTGATAGTGCCTTGATATGATTTCTTCCATATACAGCAAAGTGAGGCATACACACTAATCATAGCAGCAAACTGCTTCTACTTCAGTGGTCAAGAGTCATACAATTATTCTTGCCACAAGAGATGTCTTGGGACCTTGACCCCACTAGCAATCTGGTTACAAAGTTAAAAGAGGCAGCTAGGGACCAGCTGGTGTGGCTCAGTTGTTGAGCATCAACCTATGAACCTAGGAAGTCACCGTTCAATTCCTGGTCAGGGCACATGTCCGAGTTTCAGGCTTGATCCCTAGTGTGGGGTGTGCAGGAAGCAGCCATCAATGATTCTCTCTCATCATTGATGTTTCTATCTCCCTCTCCTTTCCTCTCTGAAATCAATTAAAATATTTTTTAAAAGTCAGTTAGGAAGCCAATTCCAAAAAGCAGTGCACTCAGTCCTTTCTCCAAGCTTTATCATGAAATGGAGATTAAATACCACAATCGCCTTTCAGTAGCTGGAAAGCTCACAGGTTGTCAGTGTCATTCTGCTATAGCGTCCTGACATTCCCGGCCAAGTTAGTGGCTATGTGTTCATCATACAAGCGGGACAGAGTTTGGACAGAAAAGACTGAGAAGGATTCAAGTGCTCAAAGCTGAAACTGGCAGCCTCACTCACATTGCCTAGATAGCTCACCCTGAGAATAAATTTGGAAATCCTTTTTTTAAGCACTGTACAATTTTCATTCTGCTTTAAATTCAAATACATTTACCATGGATACAATTATACTTGCATACATAAACATATTTAAATGCACTACTTACCTGTAATCTTCTAGCATCTCCTTTTCTATATTTGACTCTTACAGAGAGTCACAAAAGCTCTACAGAATTTCAGCCTCTCGAAGTTGCAAGAGGCTTATAGACAATCGAGCCCAATTTCCCATACCAGGCAGAAACCCCACTCTGTGACAGCAGCCCTGAGAGATGACCACCTGGCTTCTTTAGAAACATTTTGAGCAATACAGAGCTAACTAGCTACTGAATGAACAATCTCTTTTCATTCTATGTCTTCAACCTACTGTCTGTCCGCTCAAAAGTATAGGTCCCTCCTTTGAGAAGTCTAAACATGTAAAGGCAAAATCCAAAAGTAAAGCTATATCCATCGGCACTGCTAGCCCTGTACGTATTTCATCAAGGGGCACACATATGCTTGACCAGATTTCTCAAGCCATCTGGCTGACCCAGGGCTGTGCCACGGGCAGCTATGAATCAACTCACACTTGTTCCTAAGCACCTGCTGCAAGCAGGACCTTATTACTAAAATGCAGATCCAGATATGCATCAGGATCTGGGCTCTCTTCCCCAAGGCAAAAATGCAGCAGCCAGAGGAAGTGATGTCCATGCGTCTGGACAAACTGATGAAAGTAACCAGTCCTTTGTCACCCTCACCTAGCTTGATCAGCTGACTTGCTGAGGTCTCCCTAAGTTCGAACGCTATCGAAGGAGCCCATATTTTACCCCCCAGACCCTACCCCCCACTGTGTGCTTGGTAGTAAATTACAGACTCCAAAGAAAAAGGTTGACCAGAAAGTGACTCCATTATTCAGAGGCATGCTGGTTTCCTTTGTATAGCCTGTCACACACACATTCACAAACACAGATTCCACCATTCTCAGTGAAAAGGATTCATCACCAGGGTCCTCTCCCCTTTGGTCAGAGTTATACTTCCCCATTCCATTCCTCAGCTAATATATTTACTTCCTTCTCCTCCCCCTTTCTCTCTTCCCCAGCCCTACCTTAAAAAATATTTACTCTAGTGCACAGACCGCTGGAACTCCGAGCAGTTTACAAACAACCTCACCCTTCATATCTGAGGACAAAGTGTGAGAAATAACTTGGGGGGGGGAGAAGTCATCTTGGCAGAAAATACAACCTGCCTCTGTCAAAGTGTAACTTTGCTCTTTATAAGCTCATCCCACAGGCAGTTTTCTTCAGAAGCCTTTGGGTCTAAGTGGTACAGACACAAATCAGACTCTGTCTGGCTCCCAGATCCAAAAAGGACCAAACACCAATAACTCCAAATTTCAAATTCCCTCAGCCAGTCAAACCAGAGGTTTCCTGGGCCCAGAATTATCAGCTCACTCAGGGGATGACGCACAAGACAGGGAGGATAATAGAGACCAGAGCTCAGCTCTGCACTTCCAAAAAGAGGCAAGGCAGGAATAAAGCAAAGAAAACTTGGAGAGCCCTGGCCGGTTTTGCTCAGTGGATAGAACATTGACCCATATATTGAAGGGCCTTGGGTTCAATTCTGGTCAAGAGTATGTACCTCAGATGCAGGCTCTATCCCTGGCCCCGACTAGGGCTGTGCAGGAGGCAAGCAATAGATGTGTCTCTCTCACATCAATGTTCCTCTGTCTCTACCCCTCCTTTCCACTCTCTAAAAATCAATGGAAAAAAATATCCTTGGGTGAGGATTAACAAAAAAAAGCAAGAAAACTTGAAGAGATGGGTCAGGAGGGGCGCTCAGGGGGGCGGAGGTTACGCATATGCCTGCCTGACTGCACATACTCACTTGTACCTCACACAAGTACACGTACACACACACACAGCCATGAGACTCAGACTGGAAAGCAGCTAAGAAGCCATGACCAAACTGCCTGACTCTGCCAAATACTTCACAAAAAGTCCACAGCAACAGCAGCAAAAGTGCCTTTGACAAAGAGCTCTTCCAGCCTTACTTTCCTTGCCCTGGTATAAACTGGGTCCCCTTTCTCCCCCTGCTGTCACTCAAGCCAGCTGCAACCATCAAGAAGTTTAGCAAAGCAGCTCAAAAAAAAATCACTCTTGATGCACTGGGACAGCCTGAAGCTCTTACAGAAGAAAGACAAAAATGAGCCCCAAGAGACCAGAGCTCATTTTAATTACCCACAAAGGCTGGCTAAAGAGCCCCCTCCTCCCTGCCATGGCTATGCTGCAGCTTGAGGACTCCAGTTCCAGGTCACTCATGTACATGAACTACAGCAGGCTCAAGTTAGGTGTGGCTCATAGTCTACACACACTTCTTGGCTCCCCAAGGCCCTCCTCATAACAACCCAAACCAATTAGCATTGCTCCCATCCCCAGAGTGCATAGCATTCTTAGAACAACCAGCAGTGATGTCACAATATCCTAGAATCCAACTAGCCACCTCCCTAGCAGATGCCCTACACAGAACAGTGGCTCAAGTATTGGCTATTACATCACAGAAGAAAAAAAAATAACTCTAGGGCTGTGTCAAGTACATACAAAATAGAGGGTTATGTTGAGTGATTTGAAGTGAATAAAAGAACAACTCACAGTTAATAAGCACATATGTGCCACACACACAGCTAGTTTGTAGCATAGAAGGCTGGACCAATCTGCAAGTTCCCGGTTAAGTTGGCTTTTCAATTTAATAGCTAGCTGAGAGCTAATCCCTAAAGTACATAGGACCCAGAATAACAGAATAGGTGACGATAGTGGGATGGAGTTATGACCACAAGGGGTGTCCCTGGGCTTGGGAGGGGTGGAGAAGAGGCATCCTGTCGCTAAGAACCTAAGGAAACCACTGAAAAGGGGAGGTGAGTAATAAAAACAAATTATTTTATTTCCCAAGGGTGTCAGGAGTAGCCCCAAGTCATTGCTATAATATTGGTATCAAAAGTCTTGGTCTTTTTATGCAACACATGCTCTGCTATAAGCACAAAGCAATGAATTCACTTGACATGATCTATAGACACTGCTCAAGAGGACAGTGACAACCCACAAACTTCCCAGAAAGAAGGTTTTCCCCCTACATTCAAAGTAATCATTGCCATGTGACTTTACTCAATGGAAACTCACTCGAAGGCAAAGAAGAGTGTACATGTCCCCAGGATGAGGAAAAGGGTCAAGTAGAAGATGCCCTTTTGTCGGGCCATCATGACACGGCCATCGCAGCAGAAGGTGTTCCTGCCTGGGAGTTTCTCCCACTTCCGTGTCACCTTCTTTCTCACCACCATCACAGACATGATTGGAATTCCTGGTCCAGATGCTCTTTGTGATTACAAGATGGAAAAAACAGAAGCTGAGCTCAACTTTATAATCACGTTGCCTGCTATTGCTGCCGCTGGGTCAAACATCATCAAAAGTCCAACTTCTAGCCCTAAGAAAAAAGACCAAAAAAAATGAGGCAGGAACATGAAAATGCAGTTCAATCCTCCTTCCCCAGAAGCAGAAGACAAGCCTGAAAGGGTGGGGGTGGGGAAGTGGGAAAAGTTTATTTCCAATCTATGTTTATCCTCTAAATGGAGGAAAGTTTACAGGTTCTCCAGAAAAAAAAAAGAAGAGGGCTAGTATATCTTCTTAAGAAACCCCCATGGTTCCAAATATAATACTGGTGGTTTGTTCATCATAGAACCTTGGAGCTAGAAAGGTTTTTCTAGGTGATAGCCCCAATTAATTGGTTGAAAATGAGTAAAGGGAAAAGCACAGAGAAAATAACTTATCCGGGGTCACACAACTGCAGAGCTCAGTAAAAATACTTGTCTGCAGACTTTTAATCCAGGGCACTTTCCACTACACCACATTGTTCTATAATCACCATTAAAAGGACTAAAAATAATAGTTTATGTCCTTAAGGGGCCATTCCCTCCTCTCCTCCACTTCTTCACCTTCTTTCTTCAATTAGCCACTCAAATATGAATCACACCAGGGAACAAGTCGTCCTCTGGCAGAGACAGGAGGTTCTGGACACTCTGGACACACATCCAGGTACTTACTCAAAACAGATTCCCC
>PVJC01022598.1:0-27142 GCA_004026665.1 Murina feae
AGAGAAAAGAGTATTTTTCTAGCATTACCAAGAGTTCTTAGAAGGTCATCTTTTTATATATTGACTTTTCTTGTTTACTTCATTTTTAGCTTGATCAATTTTACTCTTTCCATTTGTTTTTTGTTTTTATCTCCTTTTCTTCTGTACTTCCCCCGCTTTTTAAAAAAATTTCCGGTTTCTCCACATATGAGGAATTATTTTCCTCTAATTTATCTGGATAAATGTATTGACTAATTTTTGCCATATTCATGTTTGTACTTTTTGGTTTTAAAATAAAGAACCATTTGAGGAAGAAACAATGTGCTGGTGTACCAGATCAGAGGTTGAGCAGCCGTGTGTGTGTGTGTGTGTGTGTGTGTGTGTGTGTGTGTGTGTGTGTGAATAAACAATTTCCTGAGAGAAAGTCATGCCCTTTGGGAAGTTACCACAGCCATCAGCCCCTTTAGGCAAATTCAGTGTTCTAAGCAGTGATTTCATTCAAAATACAAAAAAAAAATCATTGCTGTACATAAAACCAAATCTTAACTGTAAATATAAAGCATTAAAGTATTACACTGACAAAGCAAATAATTCTTATTCACCAACATCTACATTACTGATCTGATGTTATTTTTTATTTATTTTTGCTTGGTCATGATTCCTACAACAGTAATGTTTGTATAATAATGCAAAATCTAAATACACATTTTACAGTATAGATTAAAATGCCACAAAGCTAAAAACATGCAAAATGTATTTTTTACTAATATTAATATTATTATTATTTACATGGCTACTAGAATCATGTTCTACAGCAATTAATGCTATATATACACACACACACACACACACACACACACACACACACACATATATACATTCCTTAAGTGTCAATCATTTGTAACCTACTGGTTGTATATCATTTTATAGAACTTATTATTGGATTCTAGAAGGGCATTTTATTTATCTAGCCTTGAGAATTTTGAAGTGTTCAAATTTCTCTGTGACTACAAGACTTGAACCTGTTAGAGATGTCATATTTAGATCTTTCAGAGAAGTTTGAACAGCATTTGTTATGAAGCATTCATAACAAGACAAAATGACAAAGAATAGTAACTTAGATTACTAATTTACTTTGAATATTGATACATTGCTTTCTTTTTCTAGGCATCTATTCTAATAATAGCCTAATATTGAAATTAACCATTTCTTCGGGACGCCCACCAGCCTATCAGAGTGGCTGTATGTAAATTAATCCAGCCAAGATGGAGGCCGGCAGCCACAGAGAGAGAGCAGCAGCGGTTGAGGCTTGGGCGGCGATGGAAGCGGAAGCTGGCAGCAGCAGGGGCGGGGTGGGTGGTGGCCCCAGCCCTGCTGGCAGTGGAGTGGCAGAGGCTGGGTCTCAGGTGCCTGGGGACCCGGCCTGTAGGGCAGGCCCACCTGCACCCCAGCAAAAGTGAGACCCTGTTGGCTGGTGCTGCTGCCCCTGGGCTCAGAGGCAAGCTGGGACCTGGGACTCAGGGAGCGTGGCCACCCAGACCCACCCGGGAATCCCAGCTGCTGCCCTGGCCAGCCCTGGACCAGCAGAGCTGTGGACCTGGGTATCAGGGGGCGTGGCCAGACAGACCCACCCGGGAATCCCCAGATGCTGCCCTGGCCTATGCTAGGCTGGGGCCATGGCTGCCAAGGAGGGCATGAGGGGACTCGAGCCATCACCCAGCAGCACCTGCTTGCCCATCTCCATAGTGTCGAGCAGAAAGGCCCAACAGAGAGCAGAGAACCAGGTGCAGTGGGTCCAAGCCATCAGTAGCACTTCTCCTGAGTGCTCCTGAATTGGATAAAGTCCAGGTCTGGCTGAGGGACCTCCCCACTTGCCCTCCCCCTCCCCCACCTGCATCCCAACCCCAATTTACCTGTGCACGAATTTTGTGCACCGGGCCCCTACCATATGTATGAGAGATAAAGATTCTTGTTATGCATTTGAAAGTATTTAAATGAGGTTCAGTGGAGTAGTTGCTCACAGGACAATTTCAAGACATAATAATCACAACAAGAGAAACGGCTTACCTTAGAGTTCCAGAAAACCATGTAAATGTGTGCATGTGAGCAGTCAGATATAGCTGTATCATTTTTAGGAAAATGAATGCAATTAGATAAACAAATTCAACAGAAAAACCACTAACCAAATTAAACTTGCCCATATCAAGAATGGTCATGAAGCCCTAGCTGGTTTGGCTCGGTGGATAGAGTGTTGGCCTGCGGACTGAAGGATCCAGGGATCTATTCCAGTCAAGGGCATGTACCTTGGTTGCAGGCACATTCCCAGTAGGAGGTGTGCAGGAGTAAGTTGATAGATGTTTCTCTCTCATTGATGTTTCTGACTCTCAATCCTTCTCCCTTCCTCTCTGTAAAGAAATCAATAAAAGATAATAAAAATAAAGAATGGTCTTGAAAACAAGCATATTCGTAGCAGCAGGATATAAAAAGTTAATGGCCCTGATTGTGTGTAACCTTTATTACTTATGCAAATGATAGATCATCAGTGATGTCATTGAAGGAGGAGTGGAAGAAAGTGCTTTATGCATACTTATAGACATACAGAAGTCACTCTAATCCCTGTATTTGCAAACTCACAAACCTGTATCCCTGCGAGCCACCTCTTATACAGCAACTCTGCAGCCTAAACAAACAATTCTTCACACATTAGCATAAACTTGCCTTCATTCTGTTTAATGAACTCTGCTGTTCTTTCTCTACAAAACAAATGCTTCATCTTAGCTGGGAAAAGAAAGGCAATATCTGATTCTATATTCACAGATACCGACTTTGAATAATGTGCATTCTTCATGCATTCCTTCCTTCCTTCTCTCACTCATCTATTCATTCAATGGGTATTGAGAACACTAACTATGTCAGGAGTAGTTGCAGGCTCTCAGGATACAGCCCGAGGCAGAGGGGCCTGGTTCTTGTCCATTAAATTTTAGTGGGAGGAGGTAGACAGCATGTCAATAAATTATAGGCATGGCAAAAATCAAATAAGTAAGATAGAAATTTTAACTCATGAATTTTCCATAGGGACTAAATCATGAGTAACTCTATTATACTATAAATTACACATAAGCAGAGACTTTGCTCTACTCATCCCTAGAGCTGAAGAGGTTTTATTTTTGGAAGGAGGTGAATATATAAAGAGCAAATAAATCACTGAAAAATAAACGCAGATAGCTGTACATTGAGTGATTGCATGGGAATAAATATTAAATACTTATCATATTTCTATATAGCTTCTCAAAATAATTAAATCAAATGTCATATTTGACCAGATTAAACGATCTTGTATGACAACTTCCAAAAGGAAATAAAAAAATGTATTTTTTTCTTTACCTGTTAAATGACACTCTTTCTCCTTATATTTTTCCCAAATGACAATACACTCTTTTGGTCTGAAAGGACATAGTTTCCTAATAGATTTCTTTTTTATCCTAGGTGGGATTTACATTCCTAAGTAAGAAAAGCCCTACTTTACCATGGTTCTCATATCATCATACCTTTAACGTGTTCCTTGATTATGTTTCTTCCCTGCATTTACAAGATCAAAGGAAGCAGAAGCTTTATCATCTTGTCTACAGCAGTATGCCCAGTGTTTGAAGGAGTACTTTATTTTTTTAAATTTAAGACCTACAAGTCTCTCTCTCTTTAAAATATCTTTAGTTTTTTCAGAGAGGAAGGGAGAGGTTAGGGAGATAGAAACATGAATGATGAAAGAGAATCATTGAATCATTGATCAGCTGCCTCCTGAACGCCCCCCTACTGAGAATCAAGCCCACAACCTAGGCATGTGCTCTTGACTGGAATCGAACCCAGAACCCTTCAGTCCACAGGCCCATGATCTGTCCACAGAGCCAAACCAGCTAGGGCAATGAAGGTGTACTTCTTGAATGATAGTTGCAAATAGACAACTCTGATTAAATCTAATTCTTCAATTATTTCACATTGACTTCTATTCAGCTTAAATTCTCTGAAGAAACATAGAAACTAAAAGACTATTCTCAACTTAAATTTATTAATACCAGACATACACTATATTACCTTAGGCCTTTCCCTCTTCCACTGTTTTAGAAGAAATTTTTTGTTGTCCTCCTTCTTCAAATCTCTAGTACCTCCTTCCCAGTATCTACTCAACACTATGTGTCTGCTTTGTTATTTCACAGAGAAAATTGACTCCATCAGAAGAGAATTCTGTAAGCACCATGAGTCATCACCTTTGCCCACATTCTCTGCCATTTTCCCTATTACTAATGTCTGTGTTCCCCTGAACTTGACTGCTTCACTTAAATTCCTTATTCCACTCCACTTTTTGCTCAAGAATAAAGTTCTAAAAGTTCTCACTTCCTTCTCCCAGATCAGTGGGTCTTGTTATGAATGCGATCTTTCTCTACATTTGATGTCTTCCATCCATGCTTCTAATATTCTCCTCAGAAATGAAAAGATAAACACATCTTACCTGGAGGTTTCATCCTTTTGATATCAATCCTTTTACAGTAGAGACTCAATATAGAGCCCATGCAACACAAATGAGGATGGAATTCAGGAGGTCAATCTACATGAATAAAAAAAGAAATGATTGTTATTTGTATTTTAACTGACTGAACACAATGTTCTTCAATTATACATGTTGAGAACCTACCACAGAGGATTAGTTGTAACTAAATATTTTTAACATTTATATCTCTAAATATCTTTTATTCTCACTATCACTTTTAAATTAGAGTGCTAGACTTTTCCTAGATATTATTTTTAAGGTTAAGAACTCTTGCTTTTAAGATGCTTGGGTCAGTTTGTTGATGTTCACTATTTTAAATTGATTTCTTCACCATCCCTTTCAGCCTTTTGTAGTCTGGCTTTTGCCCATCATGCTTTACAAAATAGCTTTGTCATAATCACTTTTAACATGTACTGGCTAACCACCAAATCTGAATCTACTGACGTGAGAAAACATTTGTCACATTTCACTGTCTTATCTTGGAAACACTGGCTTCCTTCCAAGCTCACGCTGTCCTGACTCCCTCCTAACTCACTGGTCACTTACTTTTTAGTTTCCTTTGGAACTTCATCTTTATAAATAGGACTCCTTAATGTTGGGTACCACAGTTCTTAGTCCTTAGATCCCTTTTTCTTCTTTAGTTGAGCAAGCAGGTTGATTCTTTCAGGACACTAAATGACAATGGTTCCCAACTGCATTCTTCTTCTGGATCTCTTAGTCATTCTTCACTCTTCTCTTTCATGTTCACAATTAATTTATCAGTAAATCTTGGCAGTTCTACATAAAGAATATACTCCATATCTGACCAACTTCTCATTTCCTAAATAGCTATTACACTAGTCCAAGTCACAGCTGTTTGTAGCATAGATTATTGTAAGGGCCATCTAACACTCTCTCTGTTTTTAGCCATGCTTCCTCCCAATAGATCCTAAGGCAGAACTCTAAGTTATCTTGTTAAGTAGAAAGTTAAGTCATAGTATGTCTCTGCTCTAAACTCTCCAATGGCTTTTCATCTCACTTGGGATAAACGCAGAAGGCCAGTACATATTTGGTTATCTATGTACATCAGTGATGCCTTCCATTACTTTCCCTCTGGCTTATTTTTCACAAGCTGCACTAAACTTCTTGTTCTTTCAACACACAGCTCTATCTCTTTCTCAGAATGTCTGCACATTTTTCTCTTCTCCCTGAAATGTCATGATTCTATTGTTATGTGACTTGCTAGCTCAGTTTTTATTCCACATCCATTTCTCAGTAAGGTTTTCTCTACCCACTTTATTTACATACTAGGTGCCCAGTGCATAAATTCGTGTACCTTGAAAGGGACTGTGGGTCAAGAAGCTGCAGTGGGCACAAGGGCAGGTCTCGGCCCATTCTTCATGCCCCTTCCTGGCCCCTCCTGTCACAGTCCTTGGTCCCCTGTCTGCTGGCAGCCCTGCTCTGGCCACCACTGTTCCCATGCACTGACAGCACTGGCTCTGCTTGCACCAAGCATTCGAGCCGGCGCGGGGTGCTGGCAGTGCATGTGAGCAGGGCCAGCACTGGCAGCAGGTGCAAGCACCGAGCAGGACTGCTCTGTGTGGGAGCAAAGAATTTTCAGTAACCACCAGAGGCTTTCCCCAGTGACAGCGCCCAGTGCCCTGCCTTGGTCTGACACCCCTGCTCACCTGCTCCACCATACCACTGCAGCCAACGCCCACCATATTTTGCACACCCCCCCGATGTGTGGTCAGCACACATCATAGTCACTGGTTGTTCTGTCGTTTGGTCTATTTGCATATTAACCTTTTATTATATAGGATGACTTTGTCTATATCCCCCCTGGGACTTAGGATATTATAGGGTAGTAATAGTCACTTATTTTAGTTTTTTTCCCACATCTACTCTATAAAAGCGAAATATTAAAATTAACCGTTTCTCCGAGACAGGGTAAGCCATGCCCACCAGCCAATCAGAGAGGCTGTATGCAAATTAGCCCAGCCAACATGGCGGCCGCCACTCACGGACCTGAGTAAACAGCTGTTTCCATTGCGGCAGGAGCGAAAGTGAAACTGTGCCCTCTCAGCTCAGCTCCGATTAAACTGGCTCTAGCGAAACACACCATTGAAACATTTGAAACAATGTAACAATCATAGAATCCTCCGGAGCTGAAGGAAAGAGCAGCTCCGGCCTAACCAGTAAAAGTAACAATTGTTTCATTATAGACGCTGCGAGGTGAAGCAGAGAGGAGGGTTCAGTTAGAAGGCCGCCTTAAAGGAACAGTGTATCAATTATAGAAGATAACCCCAGGCCTTCAAGGAACAGCATCAATTATAGGAGAAAAAACTCCAGAAACCTGAGTCCAGCCAGCCTTGCTGGGACGTTGGGTCAATGGGAGCTGTGGGCAGCCATAAAGCCCCTCACCCAGGATGGTCAGGCACGCCAGCAGGTAGACGTCCCCCGAGGGGTCCCAGACTGCGAGAGGGCACAGGCCAGGCTGAGGGACCTCCCGAGTGCACAGAGCGGCTGCAGGGTGGGACAGCGCAGGACCCAGGACCCGTGAGTGGGAAAGAGGCGGCAGGGTTGGAGGGCACCGGGAAGTGGGTAAGAGGTGGCAGGGGAGGGGGGTCTCGGCCTGCTTGGTGGCTGCCCAGGCCCTTTGCGGGGCATCGGGGAGCAGGAAAGCAAGGCTGCAGGGGCCGGGGTCCTGCTTGGCAGCTCCCCAGACCCCTTGGCGGCACCGGGAAGTGGGAAAGGAAGGCAGCAGGGGACGGGTGAGTGGGAAAGAGTTGGCGGCCTACTTGGTGGCTTCCCAGGTCCCTTCCGGGGATCAGGGAGCAGGAAAAGGCTGGTCTGACCACGAGGCGGGGTTTTCCCTGCTTTCTGGTGGCTGGAGGAAGATGGGCAGTAGGCAAGCTTGGGAGGCAGGCCGCACCCAGCCCTGGCCACGCTCAAAAAAGAGAACAACATGCAAGGGAGGGCAAGAGTCTGAGCGATCAACATAGAGGGAGTGCCTGCTCCAAGCCTCCACGGTGTGCCTGGGGGCAGGCCCCCGGCAGGTAGACATACACAGGAGGACTGCTCCGAGCCTCTGACACGGCTGGGGGCAGGTCCCCAATGGTGACACACACACACACACACACACAAGGCACCTGGCAGACTGGGGCCATCATAGGACATCCCCTGAGGGGTCCCAGACTGTCAGAGGGCACAGGCCGGGCTGAGGGACTCCCTCTACCCCGAGTGCACAAATTTTTGTGCACCGGGCCCCTAGTAAAGGAATAAGCAAATGAATGAATAAATGGAATTTTACCATGTGTATATTCATTTGTCTATTGTAATAATCTGTTTTTAGAGGGTAAAATGGCAAATAATAATAGCTGAATAAATAAATTATGACTAAATAAAGCAATGATACATGTTAGTTGTCTCAAAAACTATAGTTTTAGTTCTTAAAAGAGTACCCTATACATTTAAAATGTCTCAGTCCCTATTTGGTATAGGTAGGCATGGCTAGAGCATACCCCTCTTTATCGAAAGTTTCAAAAACAATTAAAGACATACTCTTTGTCAAAAGAGCTTTAAAATAATAAAAACAGTTTTAAATATCAATCATATATAATTTTACATATTAAATCTTATTTTGAAGATAGTCTCCTACAGCTCTGATAAGTTGTACCTCATTTATACCATTTGACTAATTGGAGGAACAATTTAAATTCTTCATTCTTAGTTAATGTCCTAATTCTGCTTAGGTAAATTTCTTAGAATTCATATAACTTTCATATAAATTAAGATACTTACACAACTAACTGAAAAATGTTCTTAAGACGCAGGTGGTAATATTGGATTTGTGTAGGCAACATTATATTTTATTTGTCTATTAGCAAATAACATCCTCAAGTTAGTAACTTTGTCCAAACTCATTTTCCTAAGTAATTTCATTTTAAATTATTTAATTTACTTTCAGCAAGTATACAAGTATTTTTCTTTGTCATTTATTGACTAATTGTTTTAAATAACCTTTAAAAAACACACAAAGATTTCCTGTATGCCAATACAATGCTGATAAAAAAAATAACACATATTAGTCCCAGGCTGATTTTGACCTTTTACAGTTATAATTCTTTAGGAAATATTAAATTACATCTAACAAATTGTTTCTCCTATTTAATTGGACAGATAGAAAATGTCATTACATGTTTCCAGCAGTCAAAATGAAATTATAAAAATTCTACTTTGGATTTCTCTCATTAACAAATTTGAGCAGAATTAGCTACCTTAATTATATTAAACAATTCCATATTTAAAAAAATATTAAAAGCTTAATAGTTTTATAAAGTTTATTATATAACATTGCCCTATCTAATTGTACTAATCTGAAAACATCCAAAAAGTATAATGCATACATAGAACAGAACAGCTTTACAAATAGACAAATGAGGTCTGTACAGGGAAATATGAATTGTGGCATAAAATCTAAACTTAAAAATTATCCAATTCCTTAGATTTTCAATCATTTTTCTCCTCACATTAATATTTCTTTGAAATGCAAATGGTCCTTAAACACTAATATTTGTCAGAAATCACAGACACTTTATTATAAATCATGTGTTGATTATTTTTCCTCAATCAAGAGAAAAGAATCAAGAAACACACTATCTTATTATGTTAGTGTAAGGAGATGCAGAGGGAGGTAATAAAAAGTAGATCTAGCTTGCATATTGTTGCTCAAACTTTTACTTCTGTCTAGGTGTCTAGGAAAAGCTTGAAAGTAAGCCTCATTTCCATATATGGTGACCTCTGGGGAAAAATATTTTCTTCAGAAAATTAAAGAGGAAGGAACACTCCCAAACTTATTTTATGAAGCCAGAATTAGCCTAACAAAGCCAGAGAAGGCAGACAATCAGCATTAGCCTAATACAAGAGCAACAACAACAAAAAGAAATTGTAGGCCAATATCCCTGGTGAATACACATGCAAAATTCGCAACAAATACTAAACTAAATTCAACAGAACATTGAAAGGATAGTACACCATGATCAAATGGGATGTAACCCTGGGTTGCAGAGATGGTTCAAGATGCTCAAATCAATAAATGTGATAAACTTCATTAACAGAATGAAAACAATTATATGATCATCTCAACAGATATAGGAATAGCATTTGACAAAATTCAAAATCCGTTTATGATAAGAACCCTCCAGAATTCTTAAGTGCTGCTACCACTTGTGCTGGATTTCTGTTTTCTTCTGACAGAAAAAAAAATACCAAAGAATGTTTCTTTGAAGAAACCTCTGCAGGAGATATTTCATTGTGGTGGAGCCCAGTGTAGTCTCATTGACACATAGTCACTGAATCTAGCTAGCTCTATCCTCCTGTGAACTTCACCATGCCTGAAAACCTGCGAGCCCATCCTCTCTGGCTAAAAATCTCCTTGCAGAGAGGTTATACTCACATAGATTCATCAACAAAATGAATTATAATTTGATAAAGTATTCCCTTGAATTAATTATTGATATAGGTTGTCATATAAAGATGGCAAATATATAGAATACTAGAGGCCCGGTGCACAAAATTCGTGCATGAGTCGGGTCCCTAGGCCTGGCTGGCGATCAGGGCTGATCAGGTTCCCACCTCCTGCTTCCCCGCCTCCTCCTTTCCTTGGCACCCGTGTGCCACCACCATGTGGTTCCTCACCTACCTGCCTCCTTCTTCCCTCGCCCCCTGCACACCACCAATGACAGGTTTCCCATCCTCCCACCTCCTTTCTCCTTCCCTTGCCATACACATCCAATGCCACCCCCTCCCAGTTCCCCACTCCAGCTTTGGGCCAGCCCAGATCAGGCGATTGGGACCTGCCAGCTAGGGGGAAGAACGGGGGGGTTGGCTGGCAGGCCCCATTGGTGATGAGGGACTGCAAACTGGGGACAGCTCCTGCATTGACCATCTGCCCTCTGGTGGTCAGTGCACATCATAGTGACCGGTCATTCCAGTCATTCTGGTTGTTCTGTCGTAATGGTTGCTTAGGCTTTTATATATGTAGATGTGATAAGAACAGAAGTAGAGAGCAAGAAAACTCCTTAAGTATCATATGTTCTCAATAGACTTTGTTAATGAAATAGATTGTGAAGCTGGGCTTGTATACTATAGAGCTAGAAGCAACAATGGATGGATTGTAGTTAACAGGTGGGGAGATGATAAAATCTGTTTATTTATAATATACAGTAATATGCAGAAGAGAAGAACCAAGAGAAAAACTCTAAGTGTGAAATGCTATAGCAAAGGCAGATAATAAAGAACTTTTTAATCCAGAG
Source organism: Murina feae (assembly GCA_004026665.1). Lineage (NCBI taxonomy): Eukaryota > Metazoa > Chordata > Mammalia > Chiroptera > Vespertilionidae > Murina > Murina feae. The sequence goes on from PVJC01022598.1 coordinate 10,819, forward strand.
GCCAATATTTAAATTTCATTTTGGAAGCAATAAGAAACCCAGATTCTTTCTTTCTTTCTCTCTTTCTCTCTTTCTCTCTTTCTCTCTTTCTCTCTTTCTCTCTTTCTCTCTTTCTCTCTTTCTCTCTTTCTCTCTTTCTCTCTTTCTCTCTTTCCTTCTCTCTCTCTCTCTCTCTCTCTCTCTCTCTCTCTCTCTCTCTCTCTTTCTTTCTTTCTTCCTCATGGGTGAAAGAAAGAAAGAAAGAGAGAGAGAGAGAGAGAGAGAGAGAGAGAGAGAGAGAGAGAGAGAGAAAAGAGAGAGAGAGGAAGAGAGAGGGAAAGATAGAGAAAAACATCGATGTAAGAGAAACACATAGATTGGTTGCCTATTGTATGTGCCCTTGACCAGAATTGAACCTGGGACCCTTCAGTCTGCAGGCTGACTCTCCATCCACTGAGCCAAACTGGCCAAGGCTAATACCTATTTTTCAAAACATTGTCTATAAGCCAGATACTATATAAGTGCCTTCCTTTTATTTCACTCCTCTGTGTAGTTCATTTTGAAATGAGTTAAGTATGATGAATACCATCATCCCTTTTGAAATGAAAAATCTGAATCATAAAAAATTTAAAAATTTTAAAACCATACAGCTATAAACAACAAGGCTGATATCTAAACCCAGTTATTTTGTTTCCATATTCCATGTTCTTCCTATATTACAGCACTCTCAGATTGACTTTTAAAACCTAAGTATTTCAGATAATAACAGCTACTGCATTCAAACAAGAATCCTAAACTTTTAAAGAAACATTTTATGTGACTAAATTTACACAAGCCAGAAATTCTTTTAATCTCTTTATTATCACTATTATTATCCTCAGGATAAGGTTGATATTCAGATAAATTGAAAAACACAAAATAAAAGTAGTTTAATTAGGGAGGAAATCTTAACTAATAAAAGCAAAATATTACAATTAACTGTTTCTCCGGGACGGGGTTAGCCACGCCCACCAGCCAATCAGAGCTGCTGTATGCAAATTAGCCCAGCCAAGATGGCAGAGGCCGCAGCCCCGGTGTGCAGCTTCTCTAGGGCTGCGGCCTCCGCCATCTTGGGAGCCTCCCACCTGGGAAGACATCCAGCACCTCGGGCCTGCGGATCCCTTCCCAGGCGGGAGCCTGGGATGGGGGAGGTGGGGACCAGGCGGCTGGACCCCACAGACCCCGCCCGGGAGGCCCGTGAGGGTTCGGCCGGTGCCGCCACAGCCTCGGCTTCCCCCGGGTGGGAGGCTTCCGGGGCGTGGAGACGAGGCAGCCACCACCGCAGCCTCGGCTTCCCCCGGGTGGGAGCCTTCTGAGGCGCAGGGACGAGGCAGCTGGACCCCCATGGGCCCCGCCCGGGAGGCCCGCGGGGGTCTGGCCGGCGCCGCCGCAGCCTCGGCTTCCCGGGTGGGAGCCTTCCGGGATGCAGGGATGAGGCGGGTGGCCCGTAAGGTCAGTGGGAGCTGTGGCCAGCCTGAAAACTGCCCTCAGCCCCTCACCCAGGCTTGCTACACCCCATGGGGTGAGGGTCTCCACTGGGGAGCTTGGCCAGCTTGCAAAGAGACATTGGCCCCTCACCCAGGCTGGCCAGGCACGCCAGCAGGTAGACATCCTCAGAGGGGTCCCAGACTGGGAAAGGGCACAGGCCGGGCTGAGGGACCCTCCCCCCCCAGTGCACAAATTTTTGTGCACTGAGCCCCTAGTAGTTATTTAATCAAACTAGAGGCCCAGTGCATGAAATTCATGCATGGGTGGGGTCCCTAAGCCTGGCTGGTGATTAGGGCCAACTGGGGCAGGCAGATCAGGGCTGGACCGGAGAGGAGGCAACAGTCCCCAGGCTGAGTGTGGAAGGAATGAATGCCGACGCCAACATCGCCATTGTTGGCACCCTGCCATTGTGTAGTTCCCTGCCTCCCCCCCTCTCCTTCTTCCCTTGCCACCACACCGCCACCGCCACTGCCACTGTTGTGGGCAGGCAGTGGGCCAATTGGGGCTTGTTGGCTGAGGGGGGGAGATAGGGCACAGGAGGTTGGCCACTGGCCCTGAGGAGGGAAAGCGGTTGAATCTGCCACCATTCACCTCCAGTTCCCTGTCCCAGCCCGGGGGCTGGCCCCAATAGGGTGATCGGAGCTTGCTGGCCAGGGACCATAGAAGGTTGGCCAGTCAGGGAGGAGGGACTGGACAAGGAGGTTGTCCAGCTGGGGTAGGTTGACCTGTGGGAGCACACTGACCACCAGGGGGCAGCTCCTGCATTGAGTGTCTGCTCCCTGGTGGTCAGTACATATCATAGTGACCGGTCATTCTGGTCGCTTAGGTTTTTATATATATATGCAATTGAAGTCCAAATCAAAATACTTCTCTCCTAGAACTTCTTCTGCTGAGAAAATATACCTTTTGGAATCCCTTTCTTCTTCTCTCTGTGATTAAAATGAGAAGATATACCTATATGTCTATGTTTTTAATAAAAAAAGGGATATTGTATATTACTCAAATTCTATTTTTTAATAAATTTTGTTTGTAACTACACAATATTTTAGGGGACTTATTGAGTTAGTACTATGTATTTCTTCCTCTGTATGAGAAAGTCCAATTAAAATCAGTTATGATGCCTAAAATTAGGAATGATGAATGCTTGCTATATGCAATGCATTATTGTAGCTACTTACATATGTTTTCTTACTCAATTTCATAAAAATCCCATAAGACATTGTTTTTATTATATTGCATATGAGAAAATTTTGGTTCAGAGAGATTTACTAACTTGGTCAAAATGAAAGCTAGCAAATGTGTCAATTTGGACACAGGTGCTTTTTATTTTAATTTCAAACAATAGTTTTTGCAACTCACTGACATAAAATTATTGCTTACATTAAATTGAAATCAAATTGTATTTTAACCCTCTAATTATGCTTTTATACATAATTTCTATATATAGTCAAAGACATGTAAAGTCATGCTTAGCATTTACAATCAGCATATGTTAATGGGCATTTTCATTGATATAAAGTTTATGGATTATTGGTAAATCTTAGTTGAAAATGAACAAACATATTCTTCACAAACAGAAAATAGAAAATAATAAGATTGTATATTAAACTTATTTTTTTCTTTTTAAATAAAAAGAATATTAATATTTTGGAGTTAAGAATGAATTACCAATTAAAATTTTGAAACTCATATATGTTTCTAGTACAACTGTCTGTAACTGTTTTCTCTAGAGTTTGTAGTTCATGTGGCTGCCGTTCTACTATATCCTATAGTTTCAAGGTGGATCTGTAAACTAAGAACTGCCATTGCAATATTGACACATACAATTGTTACACTTGTTTAATGTTGATTTGATTTATAAGTCTGCTCTTGCAGTTGTAGTTTTATAGAGTTCATTGGAAGTTTACTCTTGTATAAACGTCTTTTAATGCACTATTTATGTGCCTGACATTTTGCCTCCCAGGGAGGTTTTTCTTAGAAGCAGGTTTTACTTTATGGGCAGAATCAATTTCAGGTCATTCATACATTTTTCTAAGTGTAAACTATCATTTATTACCTAAATTTTATTTCTCTTAATGACATAGATTTATCTAACCCAAATACCATACAGAAGTTTCCTTTACTTGACTCAGTTTTTTTTTGTTTTGTTTTGTTTTCTTTGCAAACATACAAAGTGTGGGCTTTAAAAAATAAATTCAGAAAGTAATTGGTCTCAGAGTCCAATCTCTTGCAGGTAATTAATTGGGATGAAATGGAGATCATGGATCACTAGTTTTTCTACTTAAGGAGTGGCAGTTACCTGGATGGTTAAAGAAATAAGCCAAACAGCCAACCTTATTTTCAATGCTTGTGTGTACACTTGAATAACTTCTTTCTATTATTTCTTAATTTTTTTTTTACAAAGTCACTTAAGCTCCATGCCTCTGGGTCGACCAGCTGTAAAAGAGAAATACAGTTATCTTCAATTTTCCAAAAAATGCTGTGGACAGTGTGTACTTAGTATATTTGAACAGATTTAGAAGTTTCAAATTAAGTATAGTACAAAAATATTTGCCTTTTACATAATTTCTTTAGATATCTTAAACATAAGAGAAGCAAAAACATTTTTCCAAGCAAATAAAATCATTTCATATTTTAAGAAGTACATGAAATATTGACAATATTTACTATCTAACAACATAAATAACTAATACTTGTGACAAAGAGTTCCAATTTAGGCTTTTCTGTCTTCCCTTTATCCCTCCCCACCTCCCTCCCTCTCTCCCTCCCTCCCTCTTTCCCTTCCTTCTTTCCTTCCTTCCTTCCTTCCTTCCTTCCTTCCTTCCTTCCTTCCTTCCTTCCTTCCTTCCTTCCTTCTTTTTACTATAGGCTCCTGAAATGCTCAACTTCTATGACATCATCAACATTTCTTCGCCCTTGCTAATAGCCAGTCATTTATGTACTGGGAATTCAGTATTATAATTGCTCAATAACCTATATTTCACAAACTTCAGTTTCTCTTCTTTGAAGGAACTATCTTTCCCTCATTATTTTATTATGCTTTTTACATATGTGTTGACATCTTTGTACATTATTGCATTTTCTCTTCATCCTATGATGGAGTACATTTTGTAGGAACCTGATCTAAATAAAGCCAATCTTGAAATTTCATTCATTTTGCCACCAGGATTTGTCCAAGAATTTCAAACAAGCTGGGTGAATTAAAATCTTATCTCAGGTTTATTCTGAAGTGGAGCTTGAAGAAAATAACCCTTTTTAATTGTAATAATTAAATAGTAAGATTGTACTTGTTAGATTTCCACTAGCCACATGTCCCCTTTGGCCACAACTAACTGTTCATGGCATATTATCTTGTAAGTATTTATAAAATAACAACAGAAGAGAATAGAGCAAATATTGGCAAATATACTATGCTTTTGAGCAACAAACTGTAAAACACACTAATCCTAAAGACACTTATAAAGGCAAATAGAATACTCTTCTATTTTCTCATCTTTTTAAAAAATGAATATCTATATGTCAACATGTGGCCTGATATTTTCTCAGTTTCACTTCAACCCATAGATAAGTCCTGGAATATCTATCGTATATGTAGTTTCTGAGGAAAAATAATGAACTATCATAGAAACATCACACTAATTATATAATGTGACTTATGTAAATCCAGTCATTTAATAACTCTACCCAAGTAAGGTAGAATCAGAACACAGAAACAGAATACTTTGAACTAGATTTTATACTTTTATCTTTTTCCATTTTATTAAGAACTAGAGACCTGATGCATAAAATTCATGTAAAAGTAGGCCTTCCTTCCCCCAGCTGTTGGCACTGGCTTCCCTCTAGCATCTGGGTCCTGGGCTTCCCTCACAGCCCCTGCTTTGTCCAGAAGGTCATCCAGAAGGAGGTCCGGTCTAATTAGCATATAATACTTTTATTATTATAGATATTTTACAATCTATTTTTAGCCCAGCTATTTCACTATTAGAAATACATCTTGTATTTGGTCAGCTACCTCCCTTTTAGAGGGCATGGATTTACTCTATATCTCATGGGCTTGATAAAAAGACAATAAACAATCTTGAGGAAGTGATTTAATTTTAATAAAAGGACTTATCCAAAGGGCCGATTGTTTTCACCTCAGCAAATGACTGCTCCAGTTTCAGGCAGTGTTTTTAGAGTCTCGGTACAAATGCTGCAAACCTGGTTCTTTCCATTAAATGATCTTTTAAGTAGTTGTTACCAGGAATGTATTCAAGAAAAAGAGCTTAGTGGTTGGTGTGATGATAAAATAACTAAGGTTTCCAATCCCCTTTTCTGGGGATTAAAATAACCATTGTTGAAATTTCTGGCACTTTGGCATGATAAAATTTCTCTTCTCATCATTAGCAAATAAGGTGCAGGATGAAAACAAAGTAGTAGCAGCTATTCCTAATGTTGGCTACTCCTGACATTTGGGAAAATATGAACCAGGTTGCTGATTTCCATTACATTAGCGGATGTCACCTGTGGGGATTGAAGACAGGATTTTAAGATTACCGAAGAAAAGAAAGGTTGAGGGACATCGATACATTGCTGACTTTAATCTTTCATCATGCTATTTCTCCCATAGCACTTTATAGAAAACTGGTTCAAGATGCTTTTACATTTAATAATTATAGACATAGAGTTTGCACATCAACCTGACTGCTGCCTAACTCATGTTATTTATGTAAATATTTGCATGTGTTGCTGAATATCACACACTCAATGGTAAAATGATCTTTCCTTTCTTGTGTGAGTTATTGTTAGTTGGAGGCATTAAATAACTGAAAACTCAAAATTTGTGGAGGAAGATTCCAGCCTAGAATAATTTTTTCTAGATCATGTATCAATAAGCTTCCAATTAGTATTCTTATTTGAGCTGAATTTCAATTGAAAGATTGTTTTGTAGGAAAAAAGTCATTTGCTTATTACTTATCAACATACTTTTCTCAGTCATTCACCCTGAGAAAAGATGTATTAAAAATTATAAGCCATATAAATTGGTATTACCCAGAATTCTTCCTTTTTCTTCACCATCCCCACCATCTCCTCAGCAGCAGTCCATGTTGCTGTATTTCTAGAAGAGTTTCCTAATCTGTCCACACTATTACTACCTTCACCACTAGAGTTCAAGGTAACGACTTTTCCTTTGACTATTGTTTACCCTCCTATATGACCTCTATGCTTCTACTTTTGTGATCCTAATAGTTTCTCATGCCATTTCAAAGAAATCTAAATTTCTAACCATAGCACACAGATAATACGTGATCTTCCACTGACTTTTTCCCCCCTTCTTATTTTTGTTCATAAACTTGTCAATCATTTTGTAGCTGGCTTCTGGCTAAGCAGTGCTCCCCCTGTGGCAGTGCACTGACCTCCAGGAGGCAGCTCCTGTGTTGAGCATCTGCCCTCTGGTGGTCAGTGCTCATCATAGTGACCGGTTGTTCTGTTTGGTTGATTTGCATGTTAGCCTTTCATTATATATAATCTAATAAAAGAGTAATATGCAAATTGACCATCACCCGAGACACCTAAGCCACTCCCACCAGCCAAGCCATGCCTCTCAGCCAATCAGAGCGGCTGTATGCAAATTAACCCATCCAAGATGGAGGCTGGCAGCCATGAAGCTAGATCAAACTGGAGGCTTCCATTGCAACTGCCTGCCTAGGCTGGCTGAGCCTCTAGTCACTATAACAATGTTTCAATAATAGAAGCCACGGAGCTGAAACAAACAGGAGGTTTCATTACTGCCTAGGCCTCAGCTTAAACCAACAGTGTTTCAATTATCTAAACTCATAAAAGCATAATATTGAAATGGGCTGTTTCTTTGGGCTGCCTAAGCCACGCCCACCAGCCAATCAGAGTGGCTGTATGCAAATTAACCCAGCCAAGATGGAGGCTGGCAGGGCGGCTCTGCACTGGGAGCCTCTGTGGCCAGCACAGCTGTGCCGGGTGTGTCAGCTCAGTGCGGGGGTGGCTGTCCTGGGTCCGCTGCCTGGCTCCACCCCAGGGGCCTCCGAGGGACATCCAGGAGTGCCCATCCTGGGTCCACTGCATGGCTCTGCCCCCCAGGGGCCTCCTCGGGGTGTCCAGGAGCACCCATCCTGGGTCTGCTGCCTGGCTCTGCCCTGGGGGCCTTTATGGGGGCATGCGGGACCACCTGTCCAGGGTCCACTGCCTTGGTCCGCCCCCCGGGGTCCTCCGCAGGGCATGTGGGAGCATCTGCTGCACAATGCGGAGAATCCAAAGCCTGTCCGCTGCCTGGCTCCACCCCAGGTGTGTTCACTGAGCAGCAGGACCCCACCGAGGGATCCTGCACCAGTGTCCGCCCCTGGCTCGCCACCCAGCTCTGCGCCAGGTGTGTCCCCTCAGTGGTGGGGTTCCACCAGGCGTGTGTGATCATGGGCCCTCTGGTGAGAAACATCCAGGCCTGCACTCACCAGCCTTCCCACCCCCCAGTGCACAAACCCTGAAGGGGCTGTGGGCAGCCTGAAAATGGCCCTCAGCCCCTCACCCAGGCTGGCCAGGCATGCCAGCAGGTGGACATTCCCCCCCCAGGTGTCCCAGACTGCAAGAGGGCACAGGCCGGGCTGAGGGACCAATCTCCCCTCCCCCCTGAGTGCACAAATTTTTGTGCACCAAGCCGCTAGTAGGATAATAAATGATGGTGATAAGTGAAAAACCTGTATGTGTGTCCTTTATGTATTTTTGGGGAAGTGATTACAATTGGAAAAAGTAAATTATTGTGCTTGATTGGTATTTTTAATCTTTTCTGTTTTCATTTCTTGAAGGACACTATTTTTCACACTTATCAGGATCTAATTTGTTTGTTTAAAATATTATTATGGTATCAACTCTGATAACTATAGTTTCTTCATTCTGACCGCCTTACCTTTAAGGTATATAACAGAGAATAGATTTCTCTTTTGCCCTTTGCAGAAAAATGTACCTTTCTAGGTCAAAACTCTTAAAATATTTAAAAATTAAATTATATGTATAAGTAAAAAATTTATAAAATTTTATATGGGGTATACAATAATCCTTGGAGAGTCCATAGGATTAAATGTTACTTTATTTCTTAGAATGTATTAATACCTAGGATTAAGAATGCATATAAATTAATGTATAAGTCATACTCCAGAATTGGGAAGACCTTAGAAATCACACTGTCAATACAATCTGATAACCTAAAGCACAAATTTAAATTTTAATCAACCACATTTAAGTCTATAGTAAATTATATTTATAATATTAAAACACAAGATACATAGTTTCTCTTTGATGCCAGGTAAAAACTAATTATTACCATGATAAAATTAAGGTGGGCTAAAATTAACTGCTATAGGAAGAAATGTTTTTTAGGAAATTAGAAATATGTGTTGAAGATTTATCTATGGGCCTACAGAACACAAACAAAAATCAGTATTTTTTAAATACATCCTTTAAGCCTCAGATATTTTACTCTCTTATAGCTAAATTTTCTTACTGATTATACTACCTATAAAAGCAAATTTCTTTTTCAAAGGATCAGAGTAGAGGAAATTTGACCTTATGGTTTTTAACAGTAAATTAGACATCCTTAGAGACATTACCAAAAGATAATTATAAACCAAGATGGTTTATAAACAAAATCAGAATTCAAAGCAAAAACAAAATGTAGGGGTAGAGTTTAGAGATATTTGAAGCATTTCATGGAATTCTATTTGCTATATTAGTCACTTAGCAATAAAAAAATTGTTGTCCTTTATCACAGAAATCCATGCCAAATACATCAAGACTAACTGTTATTCACTTTCTTACTCTCTTTTTGATTCTTATAGGACATACCCAATTATTTTTCAGCATTTAATTTATTCTCAACAGTAAAGGAAAATAACTTTTATGAAACATGAACCCATTGTTCTAAGAGTACTTCCACTATTTTAGAATTTCTCATGTATTGCTCTTTTGCTTACACTTCTTGACAGGTTCCTGTCTGCTAAACCAACTCCTGCAGGGAAAGAGACACATAAGGAATCTGTTGAGAGACACCTTGTCTCGATGTCAGTGCACTGCCTACCATTAGTTTGATAGGGGAAGTGTCTTGCCCTTTTTTACTCTGATAAGTTTCAGAGTGTCTGTGACATATCTCATAGTTTTCCATTACAGAGACCAAAAGAAGGAAAGGCCATGGGTTAGAAAATAAGATTTTATCTCACAGATTTCTGAAAGTGCTTGCATGTCTTTAAAATATATAAATTATTTGTCTTACCTTTAAACCTAAACATTTTTACTTCTTCTGTAATGAAGTGAATAAAGTATTACATAAAAACCAATAACATTTAACTTGAATAAATCCATAGATTTTCTAAATATGAATTTAATTTGATCAAAGGCGCTCATTCAGTTTGGACTCCTTCTGAAAGAACTCTAAACATTTACAACTTTTCAACAAGAAAGTGAGAGGGAGAGACAGAGAAAGACAGAGAGAGGTATTGAGAATGGCTCACATGCAGCAAGATATTTACGGCAGACGACTCTCAATGAAGAGTAGTCAGAAGCTCTTTGGAGTATGCTTGCAGCTAAGTTTAAAAGTATAAAAGTATAAAACAAATGAAAAACTTTAATCATTGCTCTTTTTAGTTCTAAGGTGTTATAAATTGGAGACTCAACCATGCAGTTTGAAAATGACAAAGCCAAGCAGAGAATTTATGAATTCAATAACAAAAATAACAACAACCCACAACAAAATAAAAGACGTATAACAATTGCAAAAGAGGAACAACACTTTTAGTAAACAATTGGTAGTATAATTTTGAAATCAATACAAAAATTTCTTACTGAAATTTTTCACTAATTTAGGTATATATGCAGACCTTTCATGTTAGTGAAGAGGAGTTAAAATAATTATAATAATAGGTTTCGTGCAGTAGCAGGAGTGAAATTGGGTGAGATAGAAGTTTGTGTCTCTCAGAATTTCCAAAGCGCTCTTCCAATGGTTCAGCTTGTGTTTTGGAAATCTCGTTCCACTAAAATTTGCTACAGTGTCATTAATGAGTGCTGAGCACATTTCCACCAAAATTAACTTCAGTGCCCATTCTATTAGTACATGTCCCAAGAATGGTTCTCTGAAACTATCATCAGACAGAAGGATGGTCTCCATATACATGGTAAAGAGACAAGTTAATTGCAAATCTTGAGAAGTATGGGGGGCAGGGGATACAAAAACTATAAAAAAACTAAATAATCTTTTCCAAGATTATTTTCAAATGTCCCCAATTCATAGTGTAAAAATGATTTAATTTCTTTAACAGACTCTCAAAGTAACTATGACTCAAACACTAATACCTATGTTTTTAATATGCACTAGTAATTGCTTGGAATTGGAAATTGTTATCCTATTCTTACAAATAACATTAATTCCTCTAGCATAGTTGCATACTTTTTCTATTAATCATCTTATAGAGACATTTAAGTGGATACTATCTTCAGATTTGTAAACAATAATACTTACATACTAAGTAAAATACAAGTGTATTAATTACAAGTACCTTTATATAATGAATAGGATATAGAATGAATGTCTGATAGTTGCACTGAACATTGATTAGAATGTGAATAAAGAACAGCTATAATGAATATTTTATATTTCACTTAATAATTTCTTTTTCCATATGTTATTAAATTATATATCCATCCCTGGCGTAAAATAGGTTCTATTTGTTCTAAATGTTAAGAATGTCGATAATACATGATAGCTTATTTAGTTATCATCTATCTATATCTATTCATCATCTATTTGAATACTCAGTTACAAAATAGTGCATTGTTTCTCCTTTTGTTTATGCTTGAAAACTACAATAAGGATAAACTGTCATAGGAAGTAACTCATAACAAATCATGGTTGTTGGTTTAAATCTGCTTTATAAACAACATTTGTATCCTTTATAGACTATGATTTTATTGCTTTCTAAATAAAAGTGTCAAATAGTCCTTAATATATATATTTTTTTCTAAAATATTTTCTATATTCTGGCTTATGTTGGAAAAGAATAAATAAGTAAGAAAATAAATCAGTGGATGAAATATACTAGTACTCTCTAGTAAAATCAAAAGAATAAAAATGATTACCAATTTTAGTAAAAATGATATTACATGTCAATCTCTCTTTTAATATATGTTTTCATCTTAATTATTTGGAAATTAGTGTTCACTGGGATATAATTACACCCACAAAGTAATAAACTGAGGTGGAAAATTGACAATCATCATGCTAATTAAATCAATTAAATTGGATGGCTTGATATTCTCTACTCATTCATATTAAATAGTATCTGAATTATTCAATTGGTTGTCAGCCTTAGTCAAGTCAGTGAGGCAACCTTGATTTTGACAATCAATCCCAAAGTATCTTATACGTAATGTGGACACACTCCATTTCACTCTATGCAAACACTCTGCTCTATTTTCTGATACAGTGTTAGGTATAGAACCTGATCAGTATGTATTTGAGCATTGCAAAGTCAAGCTCACAATATGCTTCATCTTTCGAGTGATGGGCAATGCCTAACACCAGCTCTCTCTTTAACTGTGACCTGCTGTCTAGCCTGCCAAATGGCTCAGTCAAAACACCAGTATGATATGCTGTTCCCTTCACTGAGAGAAATGTCTCAAATCTCAAAGTTTTGTAATTCCCACCGATGAGTTTCATAAAGCCATTTTCACATAATATTTTCTTTTGCTCTTATTCATCTTAATAGCAGATTCCCATTAGGCTTACTTTAATAGTCATTAGACACTTTTTTATAATTTTCTTTTACTTGTTTATAAGTAGACCCTTTATATTATCTTACAGATGGCACTAAATTATCAAAAGGCCTTATTTATTATTGAGCCTAAATTGTTTGGTAGGTCTATTAAGTTTTAGTATTCAGGTCTAAGAGATATGTTCCCCTCCCTACCAAAAAAAAGCCACTTTATTTTTTGGTTATTTAGAGCCCCTGACATAAATGTAAAAGTCTCAAAATGAGAGTGATGATATCCCCTCAACTTGTTGTGGTAGTTAAGATGACCATCCAAAAGATACTAACCTATATAATAAAAGGGTAATATGTAAATTGACCCTAATGGCAGAACAACCAGTCACTATGATGCACACTGACCATCAGAGGGCAGACTCTCAATGCAGGAGCTTCCCCTGGTGGTCAGTGCACTTCCATAGGGGAGTGCTTCTCAGCTAGAAGCCCGTTCATGGCCAGCTAGCACAGTGGCAGTGGCAGGATCCTCTCCTGCCTCTGCGGTAGCGATAAGGATGTCTCACTAAAGGAGTGGTTCTCAACCTGTGGGTCACAACCCCTTTGGCGGTTGAACTACCCTTTCACAGGGGTCGCCTAAGACCATCCTGCATATCAGATATTTACATTATGATTCATAACAGTAGTAACATCGCAGTTATGAAGTAGCAACGCAAATAATTTTATGGTTGGGTCACAACATGAGGAACTATATTTAAAGGGCTGGAAGGTTGAGAACCACTGCACTAAAGGCTGAAGCCTGGTCCCCCAAGAAGCTGGTCTAAGCTAGCAGGAGGACATCCCCCAAGGGCTCCCAAGCTGCCAGAGGGATATCTGACTGCCAGATTAGGCCTGATCCCCAGGGGAGCAGGCCTAAGCCATTAGTTGGACAACCCCCAAGGGGTCCTAAGCTGTGAGAGGATACAGGCCAGGCTGAGGGACCCCCCAAGTGTACGAATTTTCATGTACTGAGCCTTCAGTACTCTATACATAATTTACTTTTTCAGGAATTTCATAAACAGGAGTGTATTTTCTCTGCCATTTACCTGTTTGCTTTAAAGCACAAACTGAAGTAACTGCTTGAGCTAAAGCCGACCCCATTTACCTGTTACTCCATCTTTTTAGATAGTCCCTCAGAGGGGTGAACCATACTTTATCGATGTGACATACCAAACATTATGAACTAGGAAAGCGGTATATTTTAGCTTCTGCCTTATTTATTGTGATCAAGACATTAAAAGTTAGGAGACCCTTATATCTGTTTGGTGAACTGAAACAGAACTGAACATCTTGAATTAAATTATTGAATTGAATGAATAAAGAGATCCAGTTCAAGTCAAATTTCTCTAACATCTTCACAGTGAAAGCTGAATTACAGCTGATAATTGTGGTTATCAAATTCCTCGTGCTTGTGGAATTTGTTTTAAAAAAAAGTAAAAGAAAGGGTTGTTTTTTTTTTGACTCCCTTATCCAGAGTTTTGAATTCTGTAGGTGTGGTGTTCATCAATGTTTTTATTCCTCTATTCCAGTTACATGAAGATTTATATTTTTCACCCTCTTAACATTATGTGGTGCCATGAATGTTTCTAATCAGCCAGGTATGACAACTGTAACATGCTGGGCTGAAGCACTTAATTGAAAGTGCTCTGTACTCTCCTCACATTAAGGCAGAGGTGTCCCCTATAGTGATGACCATATAGAACATGTAAGGTGAATAAAGTAATATTTCTTCTGTCAAGCAACTGTGATTTGAGCATTGTGTGTTACTACAGAATAACTCTGTAGGCTGAGAGTAGGGTTGGCCTAAAAGCCAGCATTTCACAAAGCCTCCTCAGTTATGCATTATGCATGTAGTCACATTTTAAGAATATTACTGACAGACCACTCCTTTGCTACTTTAAAACACATGATCAGAGTAGAAATTTGATAACTTGAACTTTGATAACCACTGATCTGTAAAAGTACCAAAGAAATCTCACTTGAAATATTGGGTCAGATCTCTTTATTCATTAAATCAAGAAAATTCAAAGTGTTCAGTTTTCGTTTTTCATATTAATACAATGGCCCCTTAAGTTTTGTAAGACCATATTTTATTTTTATAAAAACTATCATTTATTTTAACTTTTTTTTTTTTTACTGATTTTGAGAGAGACAGAGACAGAGAGAGACAGAGAGAGACAGAGAGAGACAGAGAGAGATCTGAGAAGAGAACATAGATTAGGGAATTGAGCCCACAGCCTGGGCATGTGCCCTGACCAGGAACTGGCAACCATTCAGTGCACTGGATGATGCCCAACCAACTGAGCCACAGTGGCCCGGTCATAAACACTAGTTTTTGGAGCTGTTTTAGGTTTACAACAAAATTGAGAGGGAGATACAGAGATTTACATAGATAGCCTTCCTCATCATCAAAATCACTTACCCAGCAGGACCCAGGTGCATGGGAGCAAAGAATTTTTAGAAACCAACGGAGGCTTTTCCTGATGACAGTGAATGGTGCCCCACCTTGGTCTAGCACCCCTGCTCACCTGCTCCACCATCCTGCCACAGCTGATGCCCACCATGATTCGCACTCTGCTGCCTGCTGCCGTCGCCCTCCATGTTCTGCACTTGCCCCCTGGTGGCCAGTGCACGTTATAGCTATTGCCATTTGGTCTATTTGTATATTAGGGTCATATATATATATATATATATATATATATATATATATATATAATTAAAATATCAAATAGAATATTTTCACTGCCTTTTTTTTTTTTTTTGTCAAGGATAAACCTACATTGATACAATGTAATCAACCAAAATCCTTAGTTTACATTAGGGCTCACTCTTGGTTTTATACTTTCTATGGGTTTTGAAAAATATATAATTACTAGGGCCCCAGTGCATGAATTTATGCACATTGAGAGAAACTATAGGCTGCAAGTGGTGGGCACAGGAGCAGATCTTGGCCCATCATCCTCCACGCCCCCACACCCACCACGGTCCCTAGTCCCCTGTCTGCTGGCAGCCCCACTCCCACCATCGCTCCCACTTGCTGAGGATACTGGCTCTACTCTCACCTGCAGATGCTACAGAGCGATTGGGGCTGGTGCCAGCAGCAGGTGCGAGTGGGGCTGGTGCCATCAGTGGATTGTAAGCAGCGGTTGCTGCCTGGATCTCCCCTCAGGATCAGGGGGAGGTGGAGAAGCCCTCAGGGGTGATCAGGGCTGGCAGTTACCACTCATACCTGCCAAGCAATCGGGAAGGTGTGAGTGGGGCCAGTGCCAGCAGCAGTGCGAACACCCAGTGGGACTGCAGCACATGGGAGCAAAAAATTTTTAGTAATTACCAAAGGCTCACCTTGATGACAGCATCTGGCACCCCACCTTGGTTTGGCACCTCCGCTTACCTGCTCCACCATCCCGCTGCAGCTGATGCCCGCCATGTTCCCTGCTCTCCTGCCTGCTGCCCTCGCCCACCATGTTTTGCACGAGCCCCCTGGTGGTCAGAGCACATCATAGTACTAGTTGCTTAGTTGTTCTGCCATTTGGTCTATTTGCATATTGTGGTTTTATATGTATAGACTATATATCTATACTAGGGGCCCGGTGCACAAAAATTTGTGCACTCGGGGTGGAGGGAGTCCTTCAGCCCGGCCTGTGCCCTCTCAGTCTGGGACCCCTCAATGGATGTCCTATGATGGCCCCAGTCTGCCAGGCGCCTTTTGTGTGTGTGTGTGTGTATGTGTGTGTGGCCACTGGGGACCTGCCCCCAGCCTCATCTGAGGCTCGGAGCAGTCCTCCTGTGTGTGTCTACCTGCCGGGGACCTGCCCCCAGGCACACGGTGGAGGCTTGGAGCAGGCACCCCCTCTATGTTGATCTCTCAGACTCTTGCCCTCCCCTGCATGTTGCTCTCTTTTTTGAGCGTGGCCAGAGCTGGGTGCGGCCTGCCTCCCAAGCTTGCCTACTGCCCATCTTCCTCCAGCCACCAGAAAGCAGGGAAAACCCCGCCTCGTGGTCAGGCCAGCCTTTTCCTGCTCCCT
>PVJC01022599.1:0-27183 GCA_004026665.1 Murina feae
GTGGTGGTGGGAGCCTCTCCTGCCTCCTCAGCAGTGCTAAGGATGTCTGACTGCAGCTTCGGTCTGCTCCCCAATAGCAAGTAGACATCCCTCTAGGGCTCCTGGGCTGCCAGAAGGATGTCTGATCCCCTGGGGAGGGGGCCTAAGGCAGCAGGTGGACATCCCCTAGGGGTTCCAGACTGCAAGAGGGCACAGGCCATGCTGAAGGACCCCCTTGCCCCCATCCAAGTGTACAATTTTTTGTGCACTGGGCCTCTAGTAATAAAATAAAAAGACAAAGACAATAAACCATATCTTCTGTAAGAGAGGATATGAATGAAACTAATGTCTACAATGAAAACTGTACTGAGGTAGCTATTCAGAGGCATTAGTCTGAAAGTTTGAGTGGAAATGATTTGATTGCCAAAATTCTTAAACTTTCAAAGGATGCATTTTTATTTCAGTCCAATTTTTTTAAAGATTTTTTTTATTAAGCATTTATTGGAGGGGCTATAAAAACACTCTTTATCACCTCTTTTGCATATAAAATTGGTCCACAGAATCTAAAGCACTTATTGATAATAAAAGCATATTAGAGGGTGTGGGCTTAGTTGACGTGTTCTTTGTGATTTCCAGACTCTGTAAGACACTTTCAGTTTTTCTCTTTAAAACTTTCACAGGCATTCCAAGATAACAACTTTATATATATACTAGGGGCCCAGTGCACAAAAATTTGTACACTCAGGGAGGGGGTCCCTCGGACCGGCCTGTGCCCTCTCGCAGTCTGGGACCCCTCAGGGGATGTCCACCTGCTGGCATGCCTGGCCAGCCTGGGTGAGGGGCTGATGGCTGTTTGCAGGCTGGCCAAGCCCCCTCAGTGGGAACCCTCACCCCATTGGGGTGTAACCAGCCTGGGTGAGAGGTTAAGGGCCATTTTCAGGCTGCCCACAGCCCCTCCATATTCAGGTCCCTACTTGGGTGCCTGGCTAGCTTGGGTGAGGGTTGAGGGCCTTTTTCAGGCTGCCCAAAGCTCCCATTGACCCAAGGTACCAGCGAGGCTGGCTGGAATCAGGCTTCTGGGGTTTATTTATCTTCTATAATTGAAACTTTGTTACCTTGAGCAGAGGTCTAGGCAGGCAACAGAAGCTCCTGTTTGCTTCAGCTCTGTGGCTTCTATAATTGAAACATTGTTGCTTGAGCAGAGGCCCACTGGCCTAGTCAGGTAGCTGCAACGGAAGCCTCCTGCTTACTCTAGCTCCATGGCTGCCGGCCTCCATCTTGGCTGGGTTAATTTGCATACAGTAGCTCTGATTGGCTGGGAGGCATGGCTTGGCTGGTGGGCATGGCTTAAGTGTCTTTGAGTGATGGTTAATTTGCATATTACTCTTTTATTAGATTATATATAATCACTGTGCCTAGGACACTGGTAAATTCAAAGTGAAAGAAATTGTTCTACTTCTAGTAGTACTTGCTGGGATAAAATGACCTTTTTATATGAAAGGTTAACTGACAGTTCAAGGCTATTCGGTGACAAAAGAATACTATGGAGGGAAAGATGTATTCAATCAAGTGTGAGAGACCCTGTGCTGAGCTCTGGGGATCAAGGTAGCTCTCCTGGGAAAAGAGATATGCATGGGATAGACATTGATGAGAAAGTAAATCTTTCATTTGAAAAAAAGTCAAGGGGTAGTAGTGGAGGAGAATATAGGGGGGATAAATGGTGATGGACAGATACTTGACCGGGGGTTGTGAACACACAATACAGTGTACAAATGATGTGTTGTAGAATTGTGCACATGAAAACCTGTATAATTTTGTTAACCAGTGTCACCCCAATAAATTCAATAATTTTTTTTAAGTCTGGGAGGATAAACACCAGATTATTAATAGTATTTTCTTCTGATGAAAGTTGTAAGATTATGGTATTCAAGTGAGAAGAGACTTAAAGTTAGCTTATATACATCAGCTATTGTGAATTTTAGCATAAAATATTAATTTCTATATTACTGGTACAGTTATAAGAAAAATAGTAAGTGAGGGTTTACAGGACAGGTGGACAGTTTGAACAAAGTAGCAGGGGCAATGTCTGTATAGCATTATGGGAGTGGAGAGGGTAGCAGGTATCTGGGATCCTATTGTGAGTGGTGGTAGGATGACAGAGTACTCACAGAATTTACACTTCAGTTTAAGAAATGTTATGAAGCACTAACTGGTTTGGCTCAGTGTCCCAGGTTTGATTCTAGTCGAGAGCACATGCCCAGGTTGTGGGCTGGGTCCCCAGTGCAGGAGGCAGCCAATCAATGGTCCTCTCTCATCATTAATGTTTCTATCTCTCCCTCTCCCTTCCTTTCTGAAATCAATATTTTTTAAAAAGAAATTTTATAAAGTTTATAAACACCTTTATCACCTAGCCCTATAAATATAAAGGCCTAGATTATAATTACTGACCAGAGGTGTAATCTTTCCTCTGTGACAGCTGATGTTGAAGGAATATTAGAAATAAGGACAGGTCTGATAACCAGCCCCTCAGACGGTGTCTGAGAGCTTGATCAAAGGACCAGGTGATAAAATGGCTCAGCCATCCTTTCCGTCTTTTGTTTCACTTCCAAGATGTTTGAGATGTTATGTAGGAGTGTGTTTTCGCAATATTAAAATGTAAGCAAATTCAATGTAACATTTATGCAGTCCTTTTAAAAAATCAATTTTACTAAACTAAAAAAATAAATACATAAAAAAGATCAGTTGAGCTTGCCTCTTATACATCCCAACTTCACAGGCTACTTCTTTGTACTTGATAGTCTTTTACTATCTCTCACTGCACTTAGCATAGAATTGCAAATTCCTATTGATTGATTAAACCAATTTAGATGGGTTCACTTGCAGATGGCCCAAAGGGAAAAACACAAAACCAAACAAAACAGAAAGAGAAAATCCAAGTTCTTTCACGTTCAGAGTCTTTGGATACTTTGTAACACAAGGAACAAAGCTTTCCTCAGTCACTAGTTTCTTTTTCCAAGATCCCATGTAGGTTATTATCGTGTCTTGTTTTTTTTTCTCCTCACAATTTGTAAACAGAGGAAAGTAAAACAGGCAATGTTCCTAGTAATTTGCAGTATCAGACCATCTTCTTGCCATTTTCCCCTGAGTTATTAATTACAGCATAATAGAAGAAAATCTCAAACATACACCTCCTTCCAATGCACAGGACTAGCTTTACAGTTTTAAGAAAGTAGCCGACTCTCTTTTCCCTGAAACTATGTGAATTGTGTATACACCCACTCCAACTTGAACTCTTCATCTACAACTTTTGTGAACAGGGAGGGTTGGGGAGATAAAAGCTAAAACTAATGTGTGACTGCTCATACTCTGATTGACTCTGTTCACAGTGACCTCAAAAGGAAAAGACCACTTTATTTTATTTTATTTTATTTTATTTTATTTTATTTTATTTTATTATACAGAGAAAGAAGAAATAACAGTTGGGAGTAAAAAACTGTGGCAATGTTTCTACCCATGGAAATATTAATTTCTTAACATCTAAACAATCAGAAACATAAAAAATGATCCCAAGTTAACTGCATAGGTCATTCGGGCTTGTACTGTGACTCTCATGAGTGTCATGCCTTTATTTTGGGAAATGATTATTATTTTTGGCACCAATCTCAACTCTTAGAGGGTTGTTCTTATGAATATGTTTCTTTAAAACAACAACCAAAAAAAAAAGTTTCATTGATTTTAGCAAGAGAGGAAGAAAGGGGGAGGGAGAGAGAAACATCAATGGGCTGTCCCCTGAATGCCTTGTACTGGGGATCCAGTCTGAAAACAGGCACATGTCCTGACCAGGAATCAAACCGGTGACCTCTCAACCAACTGAGCAACACTGGCAGGGCAATGTATTTTTTTGATGATCTATGTTAGTGTTATCTCTAATATCCCAACTTATTATATACTAGAGGCCCAGTGCATTAATTTCATGTACTTGAGGGGGGGGCGGGTCCCTCAGCCCAGCCTGTGCCCTCTCACAGTCTGTGAGTCTTTGAGGGATGTCCGATTGATGACTTAGGCCCACTCCCCCTGGGATATCCTTAGCGCTGCCATGGAGGCAGAAGAGGGTCCCGCCACTGCCATCCTGAGCCCGGCTTCTGGTTGAGAGGCACTTCCCATGTGGGATCGAGCTGAAACCAGCTCTTCAACATCCCCCAAGGGGTCTTAGATTGCAAGAGGGTGCAGGCCAGGCCAAGGGACCCCACCAGTGCATGGGGAGAGACATTGGAGGTTGGCCAGCAGGGAGGGACCGTGGGAGGGCTCCATGGCGTGTCTGGCCCGTGTCACTCAGTCCTGATCAGCCAGATCCCAGCAGCAAGCTAAGGTACCGGTTGAAATGTCTGCCCTCTGGTGGTCAGTGCATGTCATAGTAAGTGGTTGAGTGGCCTTAGCATATCATTAGCATATTACGCTTTGATTGCTTGAACCGACTACCAGTTGACCAGACACTTAGCATATTAGGCTTTTATTATACAGGCTTAACTATTTATATCACCTCTTAGGATTATTATATCCAACACTCTACTTTCTTTTATTTTATTGTTTAAAGTATTAAAAATAGTAATATATATATATTAAATAGTTATATATATATATATAACTATTAAATATATATATATATATATATATATATATATATATATATATATATATATTTTTTTTTTTTTTTTTTTTTCCCCATTGAACTTATCCCAGCCTCCCCTACCTCCTGGCATATGCCCTCAATCTCCTTGCCCCCAGTGTCTTGCAACCATTGGTTATGCTTATATGCATGCATACAAGTTCTTTGGTTTATCTCTTACCACCCCGCCCAACCCTCCCCAGCCTTTCCACTGTAGTTTGACAGTCTGTTTGATGCTTCTTTGCCTGTATATCTATTTTTGTTCATCAGTTTATAATGTTCTTTATATTCAACAAGTGAATGAGATCATGTGGTATTTTTATTTCATTGACTGGCTTATTTGACTTAGCATAATGCTCTCCAGCTCCATCCATGCTGTTGCAAATGGTAAGAATTCCTTCTTTTTTACAGCAGTGTAGTATTTCATTGTGTAGATGTACCACAGTTTTCTAATCCACTCATCTGCTGATAGGCATTTAGGCTGTTTCCAAATCTTAGCTATGGTAAATTATGCTGCTATGAACATAGGGATCCATATATCCTTTCTCATTGGTGTTTCTGGTTTCTTGGGATATATTCCTAGAAGTGGTATTACTGGGTCAAATGGCAGTTCCATTTTTAATTTTTTGAGGAAACTCCATACTGTCCTCCACAGTGGCTGCACTAGTCTGCACTCCCACCAGCAGTGCACGAGGGTTCCTTTTTCTCTGCATCCTCTCCAACACTTGTCCTTGATTTGTGGATGACAGCCATTCTGCAGATGTGAGATGGTACCTCATTGTTTTGATTTGCATCTCTTGGATGATTAGTGACTTTGAGCATGTTTTCATATGTTTCTTGGCTTTCTGAATGTCCTCTTTCAGTGTCTATTTAGATCCTTTGTCCATTTTTTGATTGGATTGTTTATCTTCCTTTTGTTAAGTTGTATGAGTTCACTGTAGATTTTGGAGATTAAGCCCTATTGAAGATAACATTGGCAAATATGTTCTCTCATGCAGTGAGCTTTTTGGTTTTGTTGATGGTTTCTTTTTCTGTGTAGAAGCTTTTTATTTTGATGTAGTCCCATTTGTTTATTTTATTTTTAGTTTCCATTGCCCTTGAAGCTGTATTGGTGAAGATATTGCTACAACAAATGTCTGCTATTTTGGTGCTTATGGCTTCTTCTAAGATTTTTGTGGTTTCCCATTTACGTTTAAGTCCTTTATCCATTTTGAGTTTATTTTTGTGTATGGTGTAAGTTGGTGTTTAGTTTCACTTATTTATTTATTTTTGCATGTATCTGTCCACTTTTCCCAACACCATTTATTGAAGAGACTGTCTTGACTCCATTGTATGCTCTTGCCTCCTTTGTCAAATATTAATTGAGCATAATGACTTGTGTTAATTTATGGGTTCTCTGTCCTGTTCCACTATTCTATATGTCTATTCTTGTGCCAGTACCACACAGTTTTGAAAACAGTGGCTTTGTAGTATAGCTTGATATCTGGTATTGAGATCCCACCTACTTTGTTCTTTCTCAGGATTGCTGCAGCTATTCTGGTTCTTTTTTTATTCCAGATGAATTTTTGGAACGTTTGTTCTAGGACTGTGAAATATGCCATTGGTATTTTAATGGGGAGTGCATTGAATCTATAGATTGCTTTGGGTAGAATGGACATTTTGATTATGTTGATTCTACCAGTCCATGAACACGGTATATTCTTCCATCTGCTTATGTCTTCCTCTATCTCTTTTTTCAGTGTCCTGTAGTTTTCCGCATATAGGTATTTTACCTTCTTAGTTAAGTTTATTCCTAGGTATCTTAATTTCTTAGGTGTGATGGTAAATGGCACTGTTTTTTTAGTCTCTCTTTCTGTAAGTTCATTATTGGTATATAGAAATGCCATAGATTTATTGGCATTAATTTTGTATCCTGCTACATTGCCAAATTCATTTAGTAAGTCTAGTAATTTTTGATAGAGTCTTTAGGGTTTTCTATGTACAGTATCATGTCAACTGTGAATAAGGACAGTTTTACTTCTTCTTTTCCAGGTTTGATGCTTTTTATTTCTTCTTCTTGTCTGATTGCAATGGCTAGTACTTCCAGTACTATGTCAAACAGGAATGGTGTGAGTGGACATCCGTCTTGTTTAGTTTTTGGCCATTGAGTATGATATTGGCTGTGGGTTTGTCATATAAGACTTTTATTATATTGAGGTATGATCCTTCTATTTCCACCTTGCTGAGAATATTTATCAAGAAAGGGTGTTGGATTTTGTCAAGTGCTTTTTCTGCATCAATAGATATGATCATATGATTTTTATCTCTCAGTTTGTTTATGCAGTATATCACATGTATTGATCTGTAGATATTGTACCATCCTTGCATCTCCAGAATAAATCCCACTTGGTCATGGTGTATCATCTTTCTAATGTAATGCTGAATTAGATTTGCTAGAATTTTGTTGAGAATTTTGGCATCTAAATTCATGAGGGATATTGCTCTATAATTCTCTTTCTTTGTATCTTTTTTTCTGATTTTGGGATTAGGGTAATGCTGGCTTCATAGAAAGAGCTTGGAAGTGTTCCTTCCTCTTGAATTTTTTGGAACAGTCTGAGGAACATAGGTTTTATTTCTTCTTTAAATGTTTGCTAAAACTTCACTGTAAAGCCATCTGTTCAAGGGCTTTTGTTTGTTGAAAGTTTTTTGATACTGCTTCAATTTCCTCCATAGATATCAGCCTATTCAGATTTTTTTTTCCTGATTGAATTTTGGAAAGTCATATTTTTCTAGGAATATGTCCATTTCTTCTAGGTTGACCAGTTTGATGGAATGGAGTTGCTCATAGTACTTTTTTTATGATTCTTTGTATTTCTGTGGGGTCTGTTATTTTGCCTCTTTGTTTCTGATTTTGTGTATTTGGGTCCTCTCTGTTTGCTTCTTGGTAAGATGGTTACAGCCTCCTCAATCTTTTTATCCTTTCAAAGAACAAGCTCTTGGTTTCATCGATTATTTATTTATTTATTTATTTATTTATTTAGGTCTCTATGTCATTTATTTCCACTCTGATCTTTATTATTGCCTTCCTTCTGCTCACTCTGAGTGTTTCTTGTTGCTCTCTTTTTTAATTCTTCAAGTTGCAGATTTAGATGGTTTATTACCAGTCTTTTTTGTTTGTTTGTTTGTTTGTTTGTTTGTTTGTTTTTGTTGTATTTTTCCCCTGAGGTAGGCCTGTAATGCTATGAACATCCCTCTCTGGACTGCTTTCACTATGTCCAAAGATTTTGGATTGTTGTGTGTTCATTGTTTCCAAGATGTTTTTTATTTATTCTTTGATCCTTTGATAACTCACCTGTTGTTTAATAGTATGATATTCAGCTTCCAAGCATTTGAATTTTTGTGATTTTTTAAATTATGATTGATTTCTAATTTTATGCTATTGTGATCTGAGAAGATGTTGATATGATTTCAACCTTCTTGAATTTGGAGAGACTTTGCCTGTGTCTCAATATGTGATCTATCTTTGAAATGTCCCATGTGCATTTGAGAAGAATGTATATATTCTGTAGTTTTGGGGTGGGATGTTGTAAAGATAGATGTCAATTAACTCCATCTGATCTAGTGAGTCATTAAAGATTTATGTTTTGTTTGCTAATTTTTTGTCTAGAGAATTTATCCAGCAATGTTAATGGGGTATTAAAGTCTCATACTATGATTGCATTGCTGTCAATCTCTCCCCTGATATCTTCCAGAAGGTTTTCTTTTTAATGTATTTGGGTGCTCCTGCATTGGGTGCATATATGTTTACCAGATTTATATCCTCTTGTATCAATATTTATAGAATTATGAAGTGACCTTCCTTTTCTCTTGTTATGGTCATCACTTTGAGCTCTATTTTGTCAGATATAAGTATTGATACCCCAGCTTTTATTTCATTTCCATTTGCCTGATAGATATTTTTCTATGTCTTCACTTTCAGTCTGTGTGAGTCCCTTATTCTGAGGTGGGTCTCCTGTAAACAGCATATATTTGAGTCATGTTTTCTTATCCATTCAATCACTCAACATATTTTGATTCAAGCATTTAATCCATTTACATTTAATGTTATTATTGATAGGTACTTGTTTGTAGCTATTTCTGTGCTTTATGCCTGTGTTCCTTCCTCCCTTATATTTCTTCTTTTTACAGAATTCCCTTTAGCATTTCTTGCATTGCTGGCTTGGTAGTGATAAACTCCCTTAGCATTTCCCCTTCAATTTTGATTGATAGTCTTGCTGGATAGAGTATTTTTGGACTTAGTCCTTTGCTTTGCATCACTTTGTATACTTCATTCCATTCTCTTCTAGCTTGGTGTGATTCTATTGATAAATCATTTGCTAATCTGATGGGGGATCCTTTGTAGGTGATTCTGTGTCTCTCTCTTGCAGCCTTTGATTCTCTTTTTGTCGTTAACATTTGCCATTGTAATTATGGCATGTCTTGTTGTGGGTCTTTTGGGATTCACATTGCTTGGAACTCTCTGTACTTGTGTGACTTTTTCTTCCCCATATCAGGGAAGTTTTCTGTCATTATTTATTCAAGTAGATTCTCTAATCCTTGCTGTTCTTTTTGTCTTTCTGGCACCCTTATTATATGTATGTTACTTCATTTCATGTTGTCCCAAAGTTCCCTTAGGTTCTTCTCCTGCTTTTTAATTTTTTTCTCCAGTTGGTGTTCAGATTGAGCTGGTTTCTCTACCTTATCTTCTAACTCACTAATTTGGTCCTTTGCTTCTTCTTATCTACTGTTGAAACATTCATGGTGTTTTTTATTGTAGCTATCTCACTTTTGATTTCTTCCTGATTTTTGCATAGGTTGTTAGTTTTCTTGTCTATATGGTTTATGAACTGTATGACCATTACTCTGAATTCTTTTTCTGTCATATTGCATGCCTCAGTTTCACTTAGTTTCCTTTCTTGGTGATTCCTCTTTTTCTTTCCTCTAGGGATTGTTTTGTTGTCTCCCCATTCTATCACCAGAAGGCCCAAACGCCAAGTTGTGGGGGCCTGAGCTGTGTGCAATGGGAGTATTGTATCACCCCAGTGTCACCTAAGAGCTCTGACACCAAGATGTGTGGCTCCATGGGTCACTGGGAGCCACATACCCCAAGAATCAGAGTCACCAGCACTCAATGCAGCCTCATGCACGCACCTGGAATCAGGGACCCCACATGCACCGTGCTGAAAACAAATCCCCATAAGTGTATGCTGAAAATAAGAGTCCCTTAGCATGTGCCTGGAGTCAGAGACTCCTATTGCACACACCTAAGAATCAAGTATCTAAGTCTCTGTTGCTTGGTGCAGCCTCACGCCATGAACCAGGATCCTGTGTGCATGTGCACCAAGAATTGGAGTCACAGGCGCTCAGTGTGCATGCACTGAGAATCATGGATCCCATGTGTGCATGATGAGAAACAGAGTCCCCATGTGTGCATGCCAAGAGTCAAGTTACTGGTGCTCAGTGCTGCCTCTCGTGCAGAGAATCAGGGTCCCTAGTCTGCTTGGTGGGGGATGGGGGGCAGGTTGCACAGCCACCCTGTGTTGGAGGGTGGCCCACTCCTGCACCACAGGAAACAGACTCCTCATGTCCACATGCCCAGAGTCAAAGTCAGGCAGTGCAGCCTCCCTGTTTTGGTGGGAGGACCACTCCTGTGCCACGGGAAACAAACTCCTGTGTGCCTGTGCCCAGAGTCAAAGTTAAGTCACACAGCTGCCTTGTGTTGGTAGAAAGCTTGATTGTGCTGAGCAGGTCTGGCAGGTCCTATGCTGCCACAGCAGCTGACAGGGATGGGCTCAGTGACTCACAATAATCTGCATCCGGGATGTCTGGAGTCTTGGTGTCTGTGGGTCTGCAGTTCTTTGTCCCAAGTGGTTGTAGGGTGCTGGCTTGCATCTGAGACCAGATTGGATGGTGGTGAGGTTAGGGTCCTAGTCGTAAGCAATCCTGTTTTTCAAGATAGCATGGTCTCTCTGCCTGTGCTGGCTGCCCAGGAGTGTTTATGGTGTCAGTGGGGTTTCACAGTTCAAGACTGCCTAACAACTATAACAACTACACAGCCCTGCCCCCTGCTTACCCCTTCCAGGTGAATGCTGGGAGGAATTCTGAGCCCTGGGAGCAACAGGGAGGAGGAGCAAAAACCTGTGTGTCTATCACTCTATTTTCTAATAATCAAAGAGATCTCCATGTATTTTATAAATTTTAAACTTTATATTAACCTCATGGTAATAGGGGCTGGAGAGTATTTATGCTTCAACTCATGTACTTCTTATTACAGGGTCAAGCTCTCAACTACCCAGTCTTCATGACTTAACAGAATTTTTAAATGTGTACTCTAAGTATTTGTTTTATCAACAGATTTTAATTTGTGTTTTTTAATGCTCAATGAGGGGATATATATATATATATATATATATATATATATATATATATATATATAAAATTTCCCCATTGATTTTCAAAGAGATGGGAAGAGAAGGGGGAGGGAGGAAAGGGGGAGGGGGAGAGGGAGGAAGGGAGAGAGGGGGAGAGAGAGAGAGAGAGAGAGAGAAATGAAAAAGTGGTTGCCTCCTGCACATGCCCTGACCCCTATCAAACATGCAACCAGGTAAGCACCCTTGACCGCAAATTGAACCCATGACCCTTAGGTCTGCAAGCCAGTGCTCCAACCATTGAGCAACAGTAGCCAGGGCTGTCAATAGATTTAAAATGATTCTTCTATATCCCTTTACAGGGTCAAGACAAAAAAGAGGAAGGAAGGGGAAATGAATTCCTTTGCCCTAATCTAACTGCAGTATTCCTATTTTCACTATTTTACACATTGGCAACATATCTGAAAAATAAAAATCAAATAACTATCAGTTAAGACTATCGCATTTTGTATCTTGTTGTTGTTTTTAATCCTCACCTGAGAATTTTTTTATTGATTTATAAAGATAGAAGAAGGGGGAGAGAGAAAGAGATTGGTTGCTTCCTGAATGCTCCACTCCTCAACCGAGGATTAAGTCCAGAATCTAGGTATGTGCCCTGACCAGGAAGCAAATCTGCAGCATTTTGGTGCTGCTCCAATCAACTGAGCCACCTGGTCAGTGCAAGAATTTTAAACCTTTAATTAAGTAACACATTTATTTATTTGATAGATACTGATAAATTGACTGATTTTTCCCAGATGCCACTTATTTGCAAGAAAAGAATGTAAACTAAATGATTAACACTTTTTCCCCGTTTCTTCCTTGCCCATCCCAAGGCATATCCTAGAGTGTTTCTTTTTCTGTTCCCAATATTTTGTTGTACATGCCTTTTTAAAAGCGTTTTTGTAGTACTGCAATTATTTCCTATCCTCCACATTCTGATATGAGTTCATCGAAGGCAAAAACTTTTGGCATTTTTCATTGTACACATATTATCTAGCACAGAAGAAGAGCCTAATAGGTGTGTAAATCAAAGTGCCGATTGAATTTGATCTAATCTGAGTGGGAGACCTCAAGAAATTATGTAAATTTGACTCAAAATAGGCAATCAAGTGGGAGAAATACTTTCTTGATCACACAGATTGTATATTCTTTTCAAAAAAGAATCTAAGAATCTGTAAAAGACAATTATTATATCTTTGAAATAGTAACACTCTGCCAGTGACTTGAAGACCCAATTACCTGTGTGATGAATGAATTTTTTGCTTCATTCTTTTATCAAATGCTCATTATACAACTACTTTATATACAGGACTGTGCTAGGCACTGTGTGGAGACAAAGAAGAAGAAACGGGTGTATATATCTGAGGTTCTCATAATATAAGAAAATAAGACCTACATAAAAACGGAGTCAAATTGTAACTCAAGGCAGAATATAAGTGTCAAATTAGTTCCAAGAAGAGAATGTTCTCTAGGAGATCTCAGAGGGAGACAGATATTTGGGAACAGGGGCTTTGCTTGTAGAACGGAGGCTACTAAATGCCTTTGGGAATGGTTAGGAATGAGAGAGGCAAACGTGTTGTGTTTTTGCACCCACATGGAAGGAGGAGGTGCAGTGGGAACTTGGACAGGGAGGGAAGATGGAGATGACTGCCAAGCTCAGAATGATCAATAACCCACCAAAATAGGCTGAGCAACCTGCCAGGAGAAAAAAGTTCAGGTTCAATTGTTTAGTAAGTATTATAGAAAGCTTTGGGTTGGTTACTACTCCTCCAAGTACCTTCACTGAAAAACAAAAAACAACACACAGACACAAACACACAAGCACACACAATTCAAACACACACACACACACACACACACACACACACACACATCAAATGTGCACCTGTAATTCCCAGGTCCCTGAATCTCCCCAAACAATAACAAAGAAAACATGAGCATTATGCTTTAGGGGCCCAGTGCATGAAAATTGTGCACTGGGGAAGGTTCCTCAGGCCAGCTTGCCCCCTCTCACATATTGGGAGTTCCTCAGGAGGTGTCCTACTGACTGCTTAGGGCTGCTTCCTGATCCCCTTGGGGAATGGACCTAAACCGCAGTCAGGTCTCCCTTTATGGGAGATGATCAGGCTAATCAGGAGAAGCCACCAGTCCCATCACCCCACTGCTGCAGCCACTGCCAGTCACTGCAGCCACCATGGTATTTTCATCAACACGGACTCCAGTCCCTTCACCATGAAGAAAAGACAACTTTCTTTAGGCATTTTCAAGATGTGTCTTTCATAGGATATGACATTTCTTTCTTTCTTTCTTTTTTTATCCTCACCTGAGGATATGTTTCCATTGATTTTTAGAGAATGTGGAAGAAAAGGGAAAAACAGAGAAGAACACTTGGATTAGTTGCCTCCTGCATATGTCCTGACCTGGGCCCTGGCCAGGGAGGTAAATGCCCTTGGTCAGAATTGAACCCAGACCCTGGAGTCAGCAGACTGAGGCATTATGCACTGAGCCAAACTGGCTAGGGCAGAATATGACATTTCTTAGCCCTCCAGCTGTGGACCTTCATTTTTTTTCTCCAGGAGTGTAGTGGAAAAACCCTAGATGCCTTTTTGGATTGTTATTATCGAAGTTACTAAGAATATTACCAGTGGCATACAGGGAGCTTAGCCAATGAGAGGTCAGAAAAGGTGTTTCCTCTGTAGTTCACTTCAATCACCAGCTCCACCCCTGCCCCTTTAATCTCAACCTCCACCTGTGCCCTAGCCTGTAACCTCTGCTTGAGGCTGTAGGCTTGGACAGGGGACCCCCAAGCCCCTCTGATTGCCGGCTTCACAGAGCCCAGGCCTCTGTGATAACCAGCTCTGATACTGTCCCCTGCCATTGCTGGCTCTGTTCTTGCCCCACTGGCAACCTCTGGCCAAGGCTTCAGGTCTGGGCAGGGCACCCCCAGACCCCTGCTTTGCCAGCTTCACTGGTGCCCAGACCCCTGTGATCACAGGTTCTTCCCCTGCCCCTGTGATCACTGGCTCTTCAGAACCCAGGCCCCTGTGATCTTCGGCCTTACCCCAGCCTAGGCCTGAGGCCTCTGGCCCAGGCCTTATGCCTGGGGAGGGTACCCTCATACCCCTCTGATCACCAGCTCTGCCTCTACACCCTCCAATCACCAGCTCCACTCTTGCGCATGCCTGAGGTCTCTGGAAAAGGCCTCTGGCCTGGGCAGGGGATCCCCAGCCCCCTCTGATCACCTGTTCCGCCCCTCGAACCCCCCGCCTCCCCTACCACCTACCTGGCTAACAGGCCTGACCACTTCAGTGGCTGGGCTGTGCCAGACTGAGCGCCACAATTTTGTGGCTATGGAGGCAGCCATCTTGTGGCTCTGGGTGCTGCCATTTTGTGGCCATGGGGGGTGGCCATCTTTGTCATGGAGTGTTGCCTAATTTGCATGTTACTCTTTTATTAGATAGGATATATAATCTAATAAAAGAGTAATATGCAAATTAACCCTCACTCCCTTACACATAAGCCATGCCCACCAGCCAAGCCACACTCACCAGCCAATCAGAATGGCAATATGCAAATAGACCCAGCCAAGATGGCCGGCAGCCACAGAGCTAGAGCAAACAGGAGGCCAGTGAGGGAGGAAACTGCCTGCCTAGGTTGATTGTGGCCTCCGCTCAAGGCAACAAAGTTTCAATTATAGAAGAGAAATAAACCCCAGAAACCTGCTTTCAACCAGCCTCACTGGGTCCTTGAGTCAATGGGAGCTGTGGCCAGACTGCAAACAGCTCTCAGCCCCTCACCAAGGCTGGCCAGGCACCCCAGTATGAACCTGAACCCTGAAAGGGATGTGAGCAGCCTGAAAATGGTCCTCAGCCCCTCACCCAGGCTGCCCAGGCACCCCAGTAGGGACCCGCACCCTGAAGGGGGTGTGGCCAGCCTGAATGGCCCTTAGCCCCTCACCCAGGCTGCCTAGGCACCCCAGGACCCAAACCCTGAAGGGGATGTGGCTAGCCTGAAAATGGCCCTCAGCCCCTTACCCAGGCTGGCCAGGCATGCCAGCAGGTGGACATCCCCCAAGGGGTCCCAGACTGTGAGAGGACACAGGCCAGGCTGAGGGACCCCCCGAGTGCACAAATTTTTGTGCACTGGCCTCTAGTGTGTATGTGTGTGTGTGTGTGTGTGTGTGTGTGTATAAAAGAGCCAGGGTCATAACAACTGATTATGACCAAAGGCTGACCAGACCAGAAGTCATGATGACCCAGCACTGACTGCAGCCGCTGCAGGCACCCCAACCCAACAATGACTGCCTAGAGGGCTGTGGATCAGGCCCAGAGAGAGTCCTGCAGAGAAAGAGGCAGGGTCTGATCCCCGTAGCCTCTGTGGCAGCTGTTGATCAGAACTTGCCTCTCTTTCACTCCCAACCTGGCCAACTGCTGTGCCTCCATTTCTCTCCAGGCATCCACTGGGGCTGCTGACCAGCCCTGCCTTAGGCCCATTGATAGGCCCAGAGATGCTTACTGGCATAGAAACTGACCCATCAGAACCAACTCTGGGTCAACTGTGAGGAGCCAGTGGATACCTAGGAGGCGGAGCTTTCGACCCTGACTAGTATAGACACTGACCAATCAAAACCAAACCTGGGTCAACTGTGAGGAGCCAATGGCTGTCTAGGAGGTGGAGCTTTTGATCCTGACTGGCATATAA
The DNA here is from genome assembly GCA_004026665.1 of Murina feae. Lineage (NCBI taxonomy): Eukaryota > Metazoa > Chordata > Mammalia > Chiroptera > Vespertilionidae > Murina > Murina feae. Next base: position 15,775 of record PVJC01022599.1, read on the forward strand.
ACTGACCAATCAGAACCAATTTGGATGGCAGAGGAGGGTAGTTGGGGGCAAAATCAGGTTGGCAGGGGAGGGAAGTTAGGGGTGATCAGGCCAGAAGGGGAAGGCAGTTGGAGGCAAGATCAGACTGGCAGAAGAGGGCAGTTGGTGGTAAGATCAAGCCAGCAGGGGAGAGCAGTTGGGGATGAGATCAGGCAGGGAAGTCAGTTAGGGGCAAACAAACAGGAAGGCAGAGAGGTTAGGGGTGATCAGGCAGGCAGGCAGAGGGGTTAGGGGCAATCAGGCAGGGAGGCAGGTTAGTGGTTAGGAGCCAGTGGGCCCAGATTGTGAGAGGGGTGTCTGACCACTGGTTTAGGCCTGATCCCATAGGGGTCCCCAATTGGAATGGATGCAGGCTGGGCAGAAATTTCTGTACACAAAATTATATATATGTAAAATTAAACTTTGACATAGATTAGCAGAGGAAAATATCAAATCTATTATTTTTTGTTTGTTTGTTAAATGTTCACTTGTTTAGCTCAAGGGAAGGAAATGAAATGTTCAAGATGTTAAAGGTCTTTTCATATAACTAACTATAAGGCACTCTAACCAAAACTTATATTTTCTCTTCTTTTGTTTGGTTATCTTTTTATATAATGGGGGAGTAAAACATAATTTTCCTTCTTTCTACCTTCCCAATTTTTTCTGGCTAGACTAATAATCAAATTAAAATGAGACACTTTGCTGTGGCCAGTGTGTGTGGCTGCAGGTCTGATTCACATTCAGGGCATATACTCAGGTTGTACGTTTGATCTCTGGTTGGGCTGGGTCTGGGAGGCAACCAATCCATGTGTCTCTCTCTCACATTGATGTTTCTCTTTCTCCCTCTCTCTTCCTCCTTCTCTAAAATAAATAAAAATATCTAATCTAATAAAATAATAATATGCAAATTAACCATCACTCCAAGACACCTAAGCCATGCCCACCAACCAAGCCACACCCCCAGCCAGTCAGAGTGGTTGTATGAAAATTAACTCAGCCAAGATGGAGGTTGGCAGCCACAGAGCTAGAGCAAACAGGAGGCTTCCGTTATGCTGGCTGGGCCACTGCTCAAGGCAACAGTGTTTTAATTACAGAAGCCACGGAACTGAAGCAAACAGGAAGTTTCATTGCTTGCCTAGGCCTGAGCTCAAGGCAACAAAGTTTCAATTATAGAAGATAAATAAACACCAGAAAACTGATTCCAGTCAATCTCGCTGGGACATTGGGTCAATGGGAGCTGTGGTCAGCCTGAAAACAGCCCTCAGCCCCTCATCCATGCTGGCTAGGCACCCCAGTAGGGACCCAAACCCTGAAAAGACTGTGGGCAGCCTGAAAACGGCCCTCAACCCCTCACCCCAGCTGAACACACACCCATCTGCAAAGAGCCATCAGCCCCTCACCCAGGCTGGCCAGGTATGTCAGCAGGTGGACATCCCTTGAGGGGTCCCAGACTGTGAGAGGGCACAGGCCGGGCTGAGCCCTCCCCCCCCAAGTGCACAAATTTTTGTGCACTGGGCCCCTAGTATTTAAAATAAAATGAAACAGATTAACAGAAGAAAAGGGCCAACTTTATTATGTCTGTACATTCAGGGCTTCCCTAAGAATATTGGACCTGAGGGTACATTGGGTAGTTGAGGCTTACATGCCATTCTGGGTTTGAAAACTCTGATTCCCTCAATATTTATAAGTGAGGGCATCTGAATGACATGGTGGGGGGGGGGGGGGGGGGAATGCACAGACTTGGCATTTGGATGTTTTAGCCATCTTTTTCCCTATCTAAATAATATTGGCTGCTCATTCAAACTCAGGTTCAAATGTTTAAAGCATTGATGAGTAAGATATTTTGCAATTCAAATACAGATATTAAATCATCCTTAAAGAATACAAGCTTCCATGGTGGCATTATAAACATCACTGAATTTGTGCTCAGTATTTCTGAAAACAGACTGAGTGGCAATCTGCTTGTCTTTCAGGTGGAAAAATTAATGCTCCTAACTCTTAGTCAGACCAGGTACATTTATCCAGAGCATAGAGTTTTTACCTGCCTGGTTTTCACCCTTAGAGGCTCACTCTGTAGCAGCAGCAGCTGGATCTGCTTCCTAGGAAGGCATATGTTTAGTTCTTTAATGCCCACTTACCTATTACTGGTAAAAAAAAAAAAATCCAAAACTTTCAGAATGAATAAACAAAAACATTTACTTATAAAAAACAAGACTTTTATGGACCACAATGTAGGACAACTCAGCTTTTAAAACTTTCCTTCGAAATCCAAACTCACTTCTTTTTCTTTCTCCCTCTGACAGTTCCCTCTGTGTTCTTTTTCTTCACATATGTTATTTTTTTCTCCTTTCTTTATAGCTTACTAGGGGCCCGGGGCACAAAAATTTGTACACTCTGGGTCCTCAGCCCAGTCTGTGCCCTCTCACAGTCTGGGACCCCTCAGGGGATGTCCACCTGCTGACATGCCTGGCCAGTCTGGGTGGGGTCTGAGGGCCGTTTTCAGGCTGCCCACAGCTCTCATTGACCCAACATCCCAGCGAGGCTGGCTGGAATCAGGTTTCTGGGGTTTATTTATCTTCTATAATTGAAACTTTGTTACCTTGAGTGGAGGCCTAGGCAGGCATTGAAGCCTCCTGTTTGCTTCAGTTCTGTGGCTTCTATTATTGAAACATTGTTGCCTGGAGCAGAGCCCCAGCCAGCCTAGGCAGGCAGTTGCAATGGAAGCCTTCTGTTTGCTCTAGCTCCATGACTGCTGGCCTCCATCTTGGCTGGGTTAATTGCATACAGCCGTTCTGATTGGCTGGTGGGCATGGCTTGGCTGGTGGGTGTGGCTTAGGTGTCTTGGAGTGATGGTTAATTTGCATATTACTTTTTTATTAGATAATTTATCTCTCCTAGGTGCATGTAATATAGCCTGGAAAACAAACAACAATCCTGGTTTGCTGTGTTTGTGGTATTGTCAATTTCCATGGTATAAATGTTCTCATCATGACTAATTTGGATTGCATGAGTATGTTTGAGCAGGCTCTAGTGCACCACTAATTTCCTCAATCTCTCTCTTTCTCTCTTTCTTTCTCTCACTTAAAAATCCACCAAAAGAAAAAGTGATAGAGAAGAAAACCCTGCAACCAAAGAATATATTCAAGAAATTCCCCACTAATTGAAGTATCATTTTGGTCTCCTGGCATTTAAAGTTTGGGGCCAGCAATACCTACCTCTTTTTTGGTACAGCTGAGGAAAAAAATTAAGATATCAACTGGGTTCTTACATTTTTCCTTCTAAAAAAAAGGTGAGCCCTGGGGAAAAGGAAAAATGTAAGGAGTTTATGTGTGTATTCATTAGTTGCTTTGAGATTTAGAACTTCTGTTTCATTATAGCTTTTAAAAATATTTGTTTCTCTTTAAATCAGGAGGGAACTGGAGATGATGAACCCAGACACAGTTTCCGCCTCAGGGCACATTATAATATTTAAATTTTCTATAATAATAAAAGGGTAATATGCTAATTAGACCAGACATCCTTCCAGACGAAGCCAGGGCTGGAGGAAAGTCCAGGTTCTGGGTACCATAGGGAAGCCAGTGCCTACAGCCAGGAGAAGGAAGGCCTACTCTTGCAGGAATATCATGCATCAGGCCTCTACTATTTAAATAATGTCATAGGTTTTCATACTTTCCTTAAATGTTCTTAACATAACATCACCTTGCAATAATTCATTATGGCAATACATTGGAACATTTTGGAGCAAGGGCAAAGGTCATTAACATGAGAAATAAGAATAACCCAGATAGGAGTGAAAGCTCTGTAAAGGGGAAATACCATCCAGACAAAACCTTAAGTAAACATTGGGGTCAAAATCAATGTAACTGTGGTTGTCATTAGTACCGCTCACTGTAGTTCTTCCTCCTCTTCCTGACACATGATAATGTCGCGTTCCTCTCTTACCTTAAGTTAGGTATAACTGTAGTGCACGTACGGGCAGCAATACTTTCCCAAGACAAATGTTTCAAGAGCTGCTGCCATGACAATTTACAATGCTCAATCAAGGTAGTGGAGGTGCAGTCAGCCTGGGTCCCAGAGTGAGGATAATGTGGGACAAAACCTTCCGAAGACTTGTCATAGAAACGTAAAGTGAGCAAAAAATAAAATTTATTTTAAGACTGAGACTTGGAGGTTGGTTGTTACACTGTACATAACATGGCCTAATCTGAAGAGTACAGTAACCGAGAGGAGAAAACATAAAATAAGCTATTGGCTTTCAGAGGTAAGAGTGTAGAGGCTCAAAAGAAAATGAAAAATTAGGTTAAATTATTGTCACTTCAAGGAAGATTTCGCCAAGTGTGTAAAAGATGGCTGAAACGAATCCCGTATTTTGGATGAATGGAGGAGGTGCTCATTCCTGTTGTCCATGCACAGGACATATTTAAGGTCCAAAAAATACTTCAGAGCATTTGCAGATGTTGCTGCAACTAGCTGGGAGGAAAAAGTACCCTGTCCAAAGTGTTCCCATCTTTGATTTGGAAATCACTGCTCCATCCAACACAAGGCTGTGCCAACCTATTCCTTCCTCGTCATTGGAATAGGCAATATTCCTTCACATTTCATGATTTATCCATTAAAAAACCATCTATCGAATATCTATTTGAGGCTAACATAGACTTTCCAGTTTTATTTTTATTATACTTAGTAAAATATATTGGGAAGAGAAAAACTGGCACCTGCTCAAATTCTGCTAATAAATAGCAATGTTATTTTAGGTAAACAAACCTGAGTCTAAATTTTTCTCATCTGTAGGATGAGGGATGGTCTGTAACATCCCGACTAGATGGAATATCCTTTGATAGCATGTATAGAAGCCACAACTCCAAAGAAATACTAATACTTGATCCTCAAAATGACTGCGGCTGTCTGGAAGAAGACAGTCCCCTACTGTTCCATCAGGGGCTATCAAGAACTATGAAGGGATGTGATTTTACCCTGATTGCCAGCTAACAAGTTAGCCTGCCCCAGTTTCATGGATATGGGCAAAAGACATGACACCCCTGAGTCACAGACAAAAGGTTTTATTGCTCACAGCAATAGCAATAGTGAGAATATCAACATTCTTGTGCTGGTTCCTTAAGCCCCTATCCCATAGGGTGATGTAAAGAGGGCCAAGTGGCCCCCACACATATACTAGTTGTATTTTAAGAGAAAAACCCTTAGCTTAGGGAAGCCAGGTCTTTTATAATGCACATTAAGCACGTCTGCCCTTAGCCCCAAAGGGAATAATTATCTTTACTACACTGGGCAGGAAGCATGACTGCCCTTTGCTCTGGAGGGAGACTATCTCTGTCTTCTATGGCAGTAAGTACACTTGCTTTTTGTTCTGGATGGAGATACTGGCTCTATTTCCAAAGCAGTTCTCTGTACAAACATCCTTGAAAAGATAACCCAGAACAAAGGCAATCAGTGTGTTTGCTCCTAACACATGCAATAAATATGTGAGACTCATGGAGAAAATAAGTCTCCCCCCTCAAAAGAACCCATTGTTTGTACATCACCTTGACTTCATCAGCCACTTTGATTAATCTGGAGGTAATTTTTCAATTTATCTCATAGAACATTTAATTAAGGAATCCAACAGAATTCTAAGCAGCAGGATGATGTCAACCTGCAATATTTTACCTCAACAATACCTCCAGGTTCTTGATCCCAGCCAGTTCAACAAGGATGAAACCATTAGAGTCTACCTTAGAAAGCCTTCTGAATTGACCTTCCCTTCCCATGTGACCCCAGGTGTTCAGGCTGGTACAGCGGATTGTTTCAGTGATTGCACAGATTCCAACTTGGTCAGCAAGGACAGGTATGGCAATCCTATCACCCATAAAAATGGCCATGAGTTGAGCCTGATCTGAATGCTCCTAGGGTCCATTGATTAGGTAAAGTGAGGGACAGATTTTACATCCCCTTTTCTAATGAGAGATTCCAAAACCATATCTAAGTATGCAATTGCTAGAACAATGCCAGACCACAGCATTATAGATGATGTATTTCATTTACTGTCTAAATATTATAATTTAAAGTTTCTTCTGTGAAGTTACTAAGTGAAAGTCATTTTTGTTGTTATTTTTAATCCTTAGTCCAGATATTTTTTCCATTGGTTCTCACAGAAGTGGAAGGGAGGAGGGAGTGGGGAGAGTCAGAGAAAGGAAGGAGAGAAAGAGAAACATGGAGCGACATATCAATTAGTTGCCTCCTGCATGTGCCCTGATCGCGGCAAATGATCAAATCAGAAAACCAGGTATGCACTCTTTGGTGTTCAGGCTGATAGGCACTGAGCACTCTGGCCAGGACCTAAGCAAAAGTCTTCTTTGGTAACTCTATGGCTTCTTTATTATTATTTTTTTTAAGTGAGACTGAATGTTCACAAAACACCAAGTTGGGCAAGACCTATTTGCAGGCAGAATGGGTATTTCCCCACATGGTATGCATATAGGCAACTCTGATTAGATCAATTTCTGCCACTTGCTTGCCATTGTGTCTGAAATTCCCACCACTAATATAACACATGTTTATGTGTTTATATATATAAATAAAAAATATCTCTCTCTCTCTCTCTCTCATATATATATAGTTTATATATATAGTTTATATATATAGTTTATATATATAGTTTATATATATAGTTTATATATATATAGTTTATATATATATATATAGTTTATATATATATATATATATAATATATATATATATATATATATATATATATATATATATATATATATATATATAGTTTATATAAGGGAGAGATTCCTGCCCAAAGCAAACATCTTTAATAAGAAATGCTTTCAGTCAATGTTTATTATCCACACGTTTTCAATTAATATGAGCTCTCTTCCACTGTGACAGCACCTATTTAAAACAAACAAACAAATAAAAACCTCTATATGAAATGAGACCCACAATACATCAATTTTGAAGCGAGCATAATAAAGAAATAAAAAGGTAAATATAAAAATGGAGGAATATATGGGACAAGGAGAAGGACAGTGAAAATTGCAGTTTAAGGACACAAGGCATTAACAGAGGACCTGACACTCAGGGCCAAAAAAAGAAGAGATACACTATTGAGATCAGACTGTGTCAAAATCTCAGGTTTGCCTAATAATGCTCTTTTAGGACATAAGGGATTGTGAGCCATCAGGGCCTGGAAGCAGTGCCTTTCTGGTGATGGAGTGTACCATTAAAGCATACTGGCTCCTTTTATTTCAGAACAACGGTGACCCAACTCCAATGAGATCCATCAACATCTCATCTCCGCTGACTCATTTAGCCACAAAAAGAGGTTCACAAATCAATTCAAAATAGAACAACAGGAAAGGTCCACAAAATACGAAGAATTGAAAGAGATATCATGTAAGACTTCTAGCACCCTTTAAAAAAATTTAAAGCAAACCAAAAAATAAAAAGGAAGAGAGAAAAATCTGTTTGGAACCATTAGGGTGGGGTGAGGATGTCTCTGAGCACACAACCCCGATACCAGGTGCACAGTTAGCGAAGAACATAACCCTTCATCTCTGGGAATGATAGATGGATGATCGTGAAATTGTAAAATCTGGAAGTGGTTCTCCCCACCACTGCCTGAATACCTGGCGCCTGCATCTCACATCCCTAGTCCAGATTTTATATCACAGAAGCTAAGGGGATGCATGCGGGGCTCAGCTGTCAGCCCGTGTTGACACCACAAAGCAAAGGCTGTTCAAGTGGACAGATCTTCCCCGGGATTATGCCTAACTCAGTCATTAGTCACTCACCCTTCCTGGCTTATCTGCTTTAGTTTGTTTATCTTGTTTGTTCATTAGTTTTGTCTAGATTTTATATTCATTATTCTGTATCGTATCTCTGACATTTCGGTTTAGAAAGTGATTGTTTACCATATACATTGATTCTCCCAGGCCCTCAAATATTCCACAATCGATGCTAACAAGATAGTAACTACGAATAGTCATTATTTGGCTATTTTGGGACACAGGCTCCATCTCATTTTAATGCATTCTTATGTTTCCTGTCTCCTGGGGACTCGCATATTCCTTTTGAACCTTTACTCTCTAATGCTACCCAGACAGAGCCTTGGTACCTCTTTGGAATGAATAAATACAGACTCTCTGGTGATTTAAATCTCTCTCTCATGTGCCTTTAAAAATGCACACTTTGCTTTTTATCAGCCTCATATTTTGCACTTTCAAGAGAAAACACTGCAACTGGCATAGGTTCTATTATCAGCCAGTATTATAGATGAGGGGACCAAGTAAGGACAGGCTTGTCTTCTAGGTTCCTAACAAGTCGCAGACACAGAAGGAATGTATTATGGATGTTGTAGATCATTTGTCTGGCCTGCTTGCTATTGTAGTTTTTGTTGCTAGTTTATCTATTCACTGCACCTGGAGTCTCCATGTGGCCTTTAATTGGGACTGAGCAGGGAACAGTTACGCCTGGGGCCTGAGAAATATGCACAGCCTGGGAGTTTGCTATGCCTAGTGCAACCAACACCCCATGACAAAGGAGAAGGTGGGATACCACTAAACAACTGCCCCTTCTACTCTCCTTTGTGATTTTCTGGTTTTACTTGTCAGTATTTTCTTTTGTAATGGAGTTACCACTTGTGTAATTATCCTTGTTCCACAGGTAAGGAAGTGTGTGGAAGCTCCTTGGGATATTTAGATATAGTCCATATATTGGCAAAACTGGTGCTGCAATCCCATATAATAAAAGGCCAATATGCAAATCAACCAAATGGTGAATGACCAGTCACTGTGATGTGCACTGATCACCAGGGAGCAGACACTCAACGCAGGAGCTGTCTCCTGGTGGTAAGTGTGCTCCACAGGGGGAGCGCTGCTCAGCCAGAAGCCAGGCTCATGGCTGGCAAGCACAGCGACAGTGGCAGGAGCCTCTCCCACTTCCTCTGCAGGCGGGTGGTAAGGATCAAGCCTGGCTGAGGAAACCCCCCGCACCCCACAGTGCACAAAATTTCATGCACCGACCTCTAGTAATTAATAATATAATATAATATAATACAATATAATAAATTTATAATATAATATCCATACATATAAAAAGCCAGAGACCAGAATGCCATAATGACCAGAACAACCAGTCACTATGATGCCCACTGTGGCCAGCAAACCCCAGCTGGCTCCACCCCTGATTGGCCTCTCCCACCCCGATGGAGGGTGGGGTAGCTGGCCAAACCTCCCATGGTCCTTACCCCTGGCTGGCCGCACCCCTAATTGACTCCCCTACCCCAATAGGGGGTAGGGCCTGCTGGCCAACTGCCCATGGCCCTTCCCCCCTGGCCATCTCCTTCTCCCAATAGGCCCAACCCTAATCCTCCCTGATTAGGGCCAGCCTGACTGAATCCCACCCATGCACAAATTTGTGTATTGGGTTTCTAGTAATATAATAAATACTATAATATAATATAATTAATATAATATAATATAATTAATATAACATTATATTATAAAGTAATATGAATACATACTGGCATGAAAACAAACAAGCTCACATTAGATGGCCAAGGTTTCATGAATAGAACTAAAACAGGTTCTCCTTTAAGCTATTCTAAAAATATATCTTACCTATTTATGCCAAAGCAATAAATGCAAAACATGAATGACTTCTGCAGGATTGTATGAGCAGTCAAGCACTTCTAGCCAGGTGCCAGACACTCCAATACAAGGTCTGCTACACTGTGTTTCATTGCACTGGGCCCCGAGGTTTGTTTTGGAAGAGACAGGAGATGGAAGAAGAGGAGGGGAAAAGAAGTCATTCCCCTCAGCATCATGGGAAGCTCATACTCTTGTGAATTAATTCTGAGCACAAATGAGCCACCTCTCCATAGCCAAGTGTTTGTTTGCAATATTCTATTATCATCTCTTTCACGACAACCAAATTATAAAAACACTTTCAAGGAAATGATAAACCCCAAAGTAAAATTCAACTCAGTGTATTAGGAAACCAGATTAACTCAGTTAGATGTCTAGTCCAGGGAACACAATATTCAACCTTTAAATAAATACACAATAAAAATAGCATACTCGTACTATAGGGTTACTGGACTGTAGCAGTAAATGAACTGAATAAAATTTTATGGCTTCTTAACATGCTGAGGATTTTGCAGTGTCTTCCATCTTGTAGCTTAACAACATTTTGCAGTTTGCTATCAGAGAAACTAATAGTGCAGATGAAAATTTTATGAAAAATGGGAAACCTACATTGGTCTTATATTATGTCAGTGAAATGAATAAAGATCATATTTTGGCATTAACAGCTAATGATGAGAAAAAGAGTGGGGGCTGGTTACTCCCATTTGGCCCCCAAATTGATGTTTTTTAAAGAGTCGGCTGTAATTATGATATTTGAATGTCATTATCATTAAACTGATGAATTATTTAGAAAGAAGGTGAACAAGGCAAAGAGTTTCTCAGTGTGTTCATGCATTTAGTTGTATTTTGCCAGTCGAGGTGCTTCTTTCAGAGGGCGGCATTAATCACACGGATGGTGCAGATATGTAGTGTTATTATTTCTCTCAGCAAGGTCAAAGTTTTCTACTACAGAGCATTTTGGGGATAAGAATAGAGGGAAAGGGGAACTAGCAATTGCCAAATAATCAATCATGCTGCAAATGTTGATAGAAAATAGTCTCTACTCTTTGAAAAGGATTGTTTTATATCTTCCACTTGAGTTGTTATAATGACCTCCTTATCAACTTTCTGGCCTCCCATGTTGATTGGCTTCAAGAAAGCTTTTGGATAAGAAAAAAAATATGTCCTTTGAAAAAAAAAAAAAGATTATTTTTTCAGTTTAAGATATAAGCAACCTTGCCTGCAAACATTTTCCTTGGACCAAATGGCAAATTAGTAATAAGCAACTTTTATTTTCTCATTCCTCTCTTCCAGTGCTTTTATTTTTTAGGAGTCTACAAAGAAATTTTCTCTCTGGATGCATTTAAAAAATTAAATTTCATCTACCTGGCTTAGATTGATATGTCACTGCCTTCAAAAAGAAGCTTGTCACTATGAGTTCTTCATGCCAGGTGTTGATTGATACTTCTATTGCACATCAAAGTACATAATCTTGCATGGTATACAAGATGGAACAGACAGAAATGTTTACTTTTGATGCTATAGAACACAAGTTAATTTTCTTGCATCCTACAGGTTTTTGTGCATTTTCATAGTAAGAAATACTTCTGTTCTAGATGAATGAATGAATACTTCTGTTCTAGATCATTCCAAATGCTATTGTTTTGGTCATGAACATCTTGTTTTCCCAAAGAACCTGTAGAATAACATGATTTCAGTGATGTGAACTCTCCCACTGCCTTTATTTTTGTCATTTTTTTTT
>PVJC01022600.1:0-27178 GCA_004026665.1 Murina feae
CCCCCCCCTGCCGCCTCTTACCCGCTTCCTGGTCCCCTCCAACCCTGCCGCCTCTTTCCCATCACGGGTCCTGGGTCCTGCGCTGTCCCGCCCTGCAGCCGCTCTGTGCACTCGGGAGGTCCCTCAGCCTGGCCTGTGCCCTCTCGCAGTCTGGGACCCCTCGGGGGATGTCCACCTGCTGGAGTGCCTGACCAGCCTGGGTGAGGGGCTTTAAGGCTGCCCACAGCTCCCATTGACCCAACGTCCCATCAAGGCCGGCTGGACGCAGGTTTCTGGAGTTTTTTCTCCTATAATTGATACTGTTCCTTGAAGGCCTGGGGTTATCTTCTATAATTGATACACTGTTCCTTTAAGGCGGCCTTCTAACTAACTGAAGCCTCCTCTGCCTCACCTCGCAGCTTCTATAATGAAACAATTGTTACTTTTACTGGTTAGGCCGGAGCTGCTCTTTCCTTCAGCTCCCGAGGATTCTATGATTGTTACATTGTTTCAAATGTTTCAAATCTGTGTTTTGCTAGAGGCAGTTTAATTGGAGCTGAGCTGAGCGGGCGCAGCTTCACTTTCGCTCCTGCCGCAATGGAAAGGGCTGTTTACTCAGGTCCGGGAGTGGCGGCCGCCATGTTGGCTGGGCTAATTTGCATACAGCCGCTCTGATTGGCTGGTGGGCGTGGCTTACCCGTCTCGGAGAAACGGTTAATTTTAATATTTTGCTTTTATAGAGTAGATAGTATATTTTATATACCTCAACCTGGTCTTGACATGGCCTACCTTCTTTCTCTGCTCGATTTCTCTCCAGAGCACCATCTGGACAGTATTTAGCTGTCTGTCTGTCTGTCTGTCTGTCTTGCACCCACCAGAGTGAAGGCTCTCTGAAGAGGAGACTGTGTCTGTATTTTCAGGATTGTATGTTTACAACCCAGGCACATCATAAGTGTCCAGTACCTCGGGCCATGAATGAAAAATGTTTGCTAAACTTCAAAAACCATCCATGCAGGTCCCAAGCTCCTTGGACTTTTCCATGTATTTGGTTTGTTTCTTCCCTTAAAGGCAGCAGAAGCACGGAGTTTCCAGCTTGCAGAGGTGGTGGGGGTCTTTGCCTGTAGCTTGGAGGAGAGTGGGGTCCAGGCAGGTTGAATGGCCTCAAAGCCCAGACTCGGAGGTGGTTTGCAGTGGAAACGCTAAGACGTCCTTCCTTTCAGAAGCCCTTGACCTTGTACAGTGCAAACCTGAGACCGGGAGGAAACGCAGTCTCACAATCTAACTTGAACTTTGGCTCTTCTTCCTCATCTGTGCCCTGAGCTGGGACTTTCGCCCCTTGCCCTCCACCCCGCTTCCTCTTTCCTGCTTGTCAGGACGGCAGTGTGGGTAGGACCCCTTGTGGGAGGTGCGACTTGCTGTTCTCTCCCCACTTCTCCCTGTGTCTCTCCCGAAAATTTAAAGAGTCCCGTCACTTCTTTTCTCTGAATTCGGACTATATTGGTGGGTTCGAAATACATGGGAAATGTGGGAAAATAGGGAAAAGTAACCCTAATCGCTACCAAGAGGTTCTGCTGACCAAGTGGACAGTCCCACACTTTACAGATGAGAAGGCAGAGGCCAAAAGAGAGAAGAAAAAATAATTTGCTCAAATGTATCCTGTCCCAAACAGAACTCCTTTAACATACACATATTTACTGATTTCAGAGCAGAAGGAAGAGGAAGAGAGAGAGAGAGAGAAACATCATTGATGAGAGAGAATTGTCAGTTAGCTGCCTCCTGCACGCCCCCTACTGGGGATCTAGTCATGTGCCCTGAGGGGGAGTGGAACCATGACCTCCTGGTCCATAGGTCGATGCTCAACCACTAAGCTATACCCAGGCCCAAACAGAACCCTTGATTTCTCCTCTCCAGTGTGCCCCTCGCCTCAGTAACTGGAGTCATTATTCCTCTACTCGCTTCCGCCAGAACCCAGCAGTTACCCTTGAGCCCTCTCTTTCCATCACCCAACACCTTCAATCCACCAGCATGTCCTTTTGGCTCCGCTTTCTAAATAAAGGGCACGTCTGACTCACAGCCCTCAGCTGCTCCACCCCAGGCCACACCTTCCTCTTGTCCCTTCTGGAACGCCACACGGGCTTCCTAACTGGTCGTCTCACACCCTCCCTCCCCCCTCCCCACCCCACCCAAGTGTCCCCCACACAGGAGCCACAGTGTTCTTGTCAGCATGCACATTGAACCGTGGTGTTTCCCTGCTCACATCCTTCCAATAGTTCCCATCCCTCTTAGAAAAAATTTTTAACGCTCCACAGCGGCCCACAAGGCCCCCAGGATCTGCCCCTGCTCTCCTCTCTCTGCCCTCGCCTACCACCACGCTCCTCACTTCATTCCAACACAGCCGCCATGCCCCTTCCTGCCCCAGGGCCTTTGTGCCTGCCTGCCCACACGTCCAAGCCCGCTCCTCCCTGGCAGTCTGTAACACAGACAGGCCCCATTGCCGGTCCCTTCCCCGTGTGGGGAGCCCAGTCCCCTATTAGAATGTAAGCTCCCTGTGGGCAGGGAGGTGTCTTGTTGGCTGCTGTGTCTCCTGCACCTAGAACAATGTCGGGTGCATAGCAAGCGCCCAGTGAATATTAGTTGAATGATTTGGCTTCGTGGCGGGCATCTGCTTCGTTGCAGGGCCAGGACTGAAACCCAGGTCTTCTGACTCAGGCCAGGCTCTTTCTCCTACAGTGTGCCACCTTGAGGGTTTGGAGAGTCACATCTTTAGCTGCAGAGAAAGAAAAATTCCCTAGGCTCCGGCAGCCTTTGTCCCAGGCAGGGCTGGCTCTCCAGGCCGCAGGATGCACGCTCACACTGCAGGGGCCCGGCATCCCGGCCTGCGCCACCGCCCGCGGGACACAAGCACACGTGCTGCTGGACACCGCCAGCCCAGCCAGATCCGACTCCTGCGCTCTGCGCACCATTTGAGCAACACACATGCACGCGCCCGCACACATACACATACACGCACACTCTGCATGTAAACAAAGCAGGTCCGAAAGGACTTCAGGCCTGGCCCCGCCCTTCCTGCCGAGCAGGGGGACAAACGGTGGTGGTCTTGGCAGAAGGTCTCTGTTGCCTTCTCTTTGTCTCCGAGTCTAGACCATTCATTTCCTCCCATTCAACCCGATTTATTTTTGGCCGCGTGACTTCCTTCTGGGCCCTTAAATATTCGGTTCTCAGACTTCATAACCTGCGCACCTCCCGCCAGGGCCTGACTCCTGACCGCTGAGCACAAACCACCAAGCGAGGCGTGTTCCTGGGAGCGCGCAGGTCGCTGTAAAGGAGCAGGACGCCGTACCATCTAATGCAGGCTCTTCGTGGTCACGTAAAAGGTCACTCCTGCCTGGCGGGCGTGGCTGCGTGGTTGAGGGTTGACCTATGAACCAGGTTCGATTCCCGGTCGGGGCATGTGCCCACGTTGTGGGCTCGATCCCCAGTGGGGGACGCACGGGAGGCAGCTGGTGGATGATTCTCTCTCATCATAGATGTTTCTCTCTCTCTCTCTCTCCCCCCCCCACCCCCCTCTCTGAAATCAATACAAACAGTTTCTTTAAAAAGTCACCTCCCTCTTAGGGCACAGGGGGATATTGGAGTATTTGGCATTCACAAGTGAGTGCCCCACTGTGAGACCAGGGAGCAAGCCAGGCTGCCCTGAGGTGGTGAAAAGCATGGTTTGGGGCATTCGTGGCCTGGTGGGGTCGGGGGAGGAGAAAAGGGAGCTGAGTTCTGGGCTCCTGAGCTTCTTGGCATCATCTCAGCCCCCTCTCCTGCCTCCTTCCAAGCTGTTCTTTTTCCAGAAAGCTCTCTGCCCAGGGGCAGCCATGACTGACTTGTGCCCTTGGTGACCAGGCCACGGGCCCTTGAAAGGATGAGGAGGAGCAAGAGAGAGGGTGGGGAATGGGTGCCCGCCCCACTGCGCGGGGCTGTCCAGGTCACGTCCTCAGCCAGCCCGGCTGGGATGCAAAGGGCCGGGTCTGGAGAGCGCTGCGCATGTGAGGCAGCAGGGGGCGCCCGCGGCTCCTCCTGCACGAGCCGGGAGCGGCAGAGCTCCCGCCGCAAGGAAAATTCCGCCACCGAGAGCAGGCCGGGACACTGCGGACCCGCCGACCTGCCAGCCGCCCTGCAGAGTCACCGCCAGGCGGCCTCCGCCCACGTTGGCTCCGGAGGGAGCGTGCAGCGCCCGCCCTCAGCGGCCCCACCCGAGCCCGCACCTGTGGGGTGACCCTGCATCTCCCGGGCGTCAGGGCTGACCGGGCTCCCCGGCCCCTCTTTTCAGCGGCGGGTGTTTATTGCACGAGGGGATCAAGGACACTGCAGCACAGACACGGGCTCCTGAACACACATCTGCGCCAGCCAGCGAGCTCAGCCGCCTCCCCTGCAGGGACTAAGGGAACCCGGGCAAGGGCAGAAAGCTGCGCTGGTGAGCTTAGATGCTGTCAGCAGGAAGAGGAGAGGGAAGAGTGGCAACCCGGGTGTCCTGGTGGTGGGGGGCGAGAAGGGGATTGGGGGGCAGGGGTGAGGGGCGGCCGTTCCAGGAAAGGAAAGATGGTCAGGTGTGCTGACGTGTCCTATGTGCCACGCACATTTTGGGAGTACATTATGCTTGATCTCATTTTTTTAAATATATTTGTACTGATTTCAGAGAGGAAGAGAGAGAGAGAGAAGCATCAATGATGAGACAGAGTCATTGATTGGCTGCCTTCTGCACACCCCACACCACACTGGGGATCAAGCCCGCAATCCGGGCAGGTGCCCTGATGGGGAATCGAACCGTGACCTCCTGGTTCATAGGTCAACACACAACCACTGAGCCACACCAGCCAGGCTGTGCTTTATCTCCTTTAACCCCCTCAGCAACCCTTCGAGGTCAGTGGGCATCAGAAAACCCACTTTGTCCTGAGCATTCGGAGCCACCTGTACGGTCACCTTTGCTGCAGGGGAGCAGAGCCAGGCCTTGTGCATCTGTCCCAGGAATTTCTCACAGAGCAGGTGACGGGAAAGAGGCGGACAAGGCCGGCCAGGCCCCAGGTTCTGGAAGCCTCAGCCTTCCTGCCGGCTTTGCAGCCAAATGAGCTGGCAGGAGCCAAGGGAGCTGGAGCTGTCCGGGAAGGGCCTCTGCTCTTGACATAGGACACGCCTCACATGGACCTGGGTCACGGTCCTCCGGGGAGCGCATGGGGTGATGGGTGGGAGAGGGAGCCGCTCTTAGAATTTGCCCTGGGCGAATGTTTTCTAGTCGCACCTTTGACCGCTGTAAAAAACAAAATCCTCAAAACTCACTTTCACGGGAGTTAATTATTGACTCTCTCACGGGCCAGCTGACCTTTGCCATGTGCTTGGGGTTTTGTTTGCTTTTCTTAAAAGTCCTAGGGTTTGTCATTGGACCGATGTTCTTTAGGTGAGGGAGAGAGGGACTGGGTCGGGGTGCAGGGCCAGGCTGGGTTTTCTTGCCGCCCTGTGTCTCCAGGAGTCTGCAGGCATTTTCCGAGAGAGGTCATGAGATGAATGCAAGCCTCAGCTGCAGCCTCTGGGGGCGCTGTGTGACCGAGACCCTAGAAGACAAAGGCAAACCCATACCAGTGTCGGGGCCGCGCCCACCCTGCCCGATTCCTTTAAGGCCTTGCTCTCCTCTGGGTGGCAGCTACATTTACCAAGAGAGATCCTTCCGTCTTTCTTTAAAAAAAAAATAAAAAAAATTGAATTCATTGGGGTGACATTGGTTAATGAAATTAGATAGGTTTCAGGTGTACAGTGCGATACTGCATCATCTGTATGTTGTATTGTGTGTCCACCACCCCAAGACAAGTCTCCTTCTATCACCCTGTATCCCCGCTCCCCCCCCCAACCTCCGCCACCTCCCCCACTGCCCTTTCCCTCTGGTAATCACCCCACTGTTGTCGGTGCCTGTGGGTTTGTTTGCTTCCTGCTTTGTTTTGCTTAATCTCTTCATCTTTTTCATGGAGCCCCGCATACCCTCTCCCCGCTGACAGGCCGTCCGTCCAGAGAGCATTCTCTCTATTTCATGACTGCCGACCCCGAACCAGCTTTGCACACAGAGAGATGCAAGTTGGAAGATGCTCAGTTTTAATATTCCATTCGCCTGAATGTTAATTCTAAAAATCAGGGAGCCACCCTACCTCCCCAGGCCTCCGAGTCCCCTTCTGGGCAGAGGAGGCGTGAGCTCCGAGGTCCCTTCCCCCCCCAGTGCTGTGCAGCTGCTATCAAAGGCCAGCCCTGCTCCATGACTGTTCCATGATTAGCCAGCTCAAGCCACACCCAGATCTCTGCATGCGGACAGCTGGCTGGACATTTCCACCAGGCATCCCACCGGGCGCTCTGACCCAAGATGCTCCAACCAAACACGTCATCCGTTGCTTCCTCCCCTCCCTTAGCTACCTCCTCTGACCACTCCTCTTAGCCTCCTGGCTCTGAGCGGGGAACCTCAGCATCCGCTGTGCAGTCTTGCTGTTCCTCAGCCTCCATGTTCACGTGGTTCCTGAAACCTAACATTCTGGTGGAGAAGGCTCTCAGCGTCTGCCCAGCTCAGGCCCTTGTCACCTCGTGCATGGGCTCTCGCTGCTGCCCTGAGCACCCGCGTCGGCAGCCCTGCCTTCATTCTCCACGCTGACCCACACCCAGTGTCACCACCAGGTCGTCGGATAACCCACCGCTCTGGCCTGCCTCTCCCCTGCTGTGGCCAACGGAACAATCAGCTGCCATCCGGGGCCCTCAGGATGGGGGCCCAGCCTGGCTCCCTTCCCACACGTACCTTACACTCCAGCCGAGCTGGCGTCCTTGCTCACAGCCCAGCTGTTTTGTCTGTCCCCACATTCTCTTGTTCGACACCCACCTGCCTCAAGGCCCCTGCAAATGCTGCTATTTCCTCAAAACTTCCCCGGAGGCCCTCAGTGAGGGTCGATGTCTCATTTACTCATGCAGTTCACAGGTCTCTTGGAGCACCAGCTACGGGGCTGGCACTGGGAATCCCGTGGTGAGTAGGATGGATGCGTCCCTGCTCACAGGGAGCTTGTTTTGGTGGGTTCCCTGGCTTTCATGACGGTCTACTGGTCAGATGCTTGTTGGTGAGCAAATATTACCTGTGAGTCTCACTGATTCCTGTAACTCCCACACGGCGAGCATCATCTCATTATAGCAGTTCCATGTTTGTGGAAGGAAGGGAGCGGAAGGACATGGACTTGAGAAACATTTAAACAAATCCCTCCGGCCGGCAGTGAGGCCCCTATTAATACCTTTCCTTGTTCAATGCAGAAATCAGACAAAAGGACTTTCTCATCTTGCATTTGTCAACTTTGCCATCCCTAGAGATGGCCCTGCAGTGTGAGAACTGCCCTCCGGGAAGGAGAGGTGACCTAGGGCAGGGGACGGAGGCAGGCCTGAATTTGATCTCTGCTCCAGCACGTCATGGTTGAGAGGGTGGAAGAGGTTCCTTAATCTCTCTGAGCCTTACCTTCCTCACCTGTAGAATGGGGATCACAGAACCTGCCTCGGGGAACTGGGAAACCAAGTGAGACAGCGTTTGAGAAATTGCTGCTTAAGCCAAACCAAAGCACCTCGCCATCATGCACTTCATTTGGCGTTATCCCGGGACCTCGCATGGGCCTCTGTCCAGGGAACGCTAGGCCAGGCTGCCTGTCCCCAGAAGAGGCAGCCTTCTGCATGTAGGGGTATTTAAAAAAATTATTTCAAAATCTACCCTCTGGATCCTCAAGGAAGAAGGGCCCCTGGGCTCCTGGGATAAGCTCAGGTTGCTGGACAAGCTCCTGGCCCCCTCTTACTCTTCCCCGAAGGATGCCCTAGGATTGCGCTTCTTTCAACCATTAGGGTGTGTTGCTTCAGGCACAGAAGCCCACAGGTGCTCCTTTGAAAAGCACGCCTGATGCCTCACGCTCCCAGTAAAAATAAAAGGGATCACCTCTTGCCCTTCGCCATGGTTTGGGAGTGTCAGTACGTGATACGTGGCCTGCCTGTACTCTGCCCGCCGCACACAGCTTGTGGAGGCCCCGCCAGCTTCTCCCGTAGCTCACGCTCCTTCCGACATAGTCTCGCACTCAGTTTTACATCTTCCAAACTCCCTCATCCCCCGCACCAGGCATATTCCCGTGGGGCCGGAATGGTAGGGAACGACTCAGCCTCAGGACGGCACAGCCAGAATCAAGCCCACGGAAGCCAACAAGGAGTGACTGCAGTCGGGTACCGACTGCGCTGGTGACCCTGGGAAGCGCACTCGCCCCTCGCTGTCCACAGTTTCCCAATGGCTTCCAGTGTTTTGGCAAAAGTTCCTGCCCTGTCTTGAGCTGTTACTCCATTTTATTTTATATAATGTAATTGATTTTAACAGAGAGGGGTAGAGAGTTAGAAACATCGATCAGCTGCCTCCTGCACACCCCCTACTGGGGATGTGCCTGCAACCAAGGAACATGCCCTTGACCGGAATCGAACCTGGGATCCTTGAGTCCACAGGCCGACGCTCTATCCACTGAGCCACACCGGTTAGGGCTGTTACTCTATTTTAAAATGAAGTCCCCGACAATGGCCCTTGGCCTTCGAGACCCACTTCTCTGTTGAAGAGGGGATACAAAGAATTGCTTGGACACATACCCCTCCAGATACATGATAAATATTAATTGCATTGAAAGATGGGAAGAGAGATACAAATGTCTAACAATTTTCATCTGCACAATTCTCATGAGCGTGTTCCTGGTGCATCACCCACTCTTCCTGGCCACTTCCATTACCGAGGACCCCAGTGGGCTGTGGCTTGGCTCTGCTCACTAATACGTGTGAGGACATTCCACCTCTTTAAGACTCAGTTTTCCCACCTGTAACAAAACAGACCAATAATCCATACCCAGCATGATTGTTGTGGAGAAAGCTCTGGGAAATGTATTTGAAAGGACTTTGTATTGAAAGAATAGTACAAATGCTAGCGACCATTACCACAGAGCTAACTCATATTCACACAAAACACAGCTTTTCAAACTTTATTTTAGGAATTAACTTACAGTAAAATTGACTGGTGCGTGCGTGTGTGTGTATGAGTGTGTGCACATGCATAGGCCATTCTATGACTTGGATTGATTTGTGTAACCCTCACCTCAGAGAGAATATGGAAAAGTGTCATTGCTCCGTTTACTCACTGAAGGACATTAGTCCTGGGATACTTTTATTTTAATATGTCACTTGATTTAATTCACTAATATTTTGCTGAGGATTTTGCATCTATGTTTATGAGGTTTATATACACTCCAGCCAACTGAGCCACACCAGCCGGGGCTCTGAGGGATATTGATCTGGATTTTTCTGGATTTTTCTTCTGCTTTTGTGTGGTTTTAGTATCAGGGTAACAAAGGCCTCATAAAATAAGCTAAGGAGAATTTCTCTTGTGTGTTTTTTAATTTTTTGTTTACAGTTGATATATCCTATATAATAAAAGGGTAATATGCAAATAAACAGAACGGTGAAACGAACAGTTGCTATGATGAACACTGAACATCAGGGGGCAGACGCTCAATGCAGAAGATGTCCCCTGGTGGTCAGTGTACTCCCACAGGGGAGCGCTGTTCAGCCAGAAGCTGGGCTGACGTCTGGCGAGCTCAGCAGCAGTGGTGGGAGCCTCTCCAGCCTCTGCAGCAGCACTAAGGATGTCTGACTGATGGCTTAGGGTCCTAAGCCATCGTTGGACATCCCCCAAGGGCTCCTGGACTGCAAAAGGGTGCAGGCCAGGCTGAGGGAACACTCGTGCACTGAGCCTCTAGTCTAAATATTTATAAGCCTAATATACTAATTGTCCCTCCAACCGTTTGACCAGTTGCTATGACATGCGGGGGGCCCATGCTCCAACCCGATCAGGACTGGGTGAGACGGGGTAGACATGCCCTGGAGCCCTCCCAGTGTCCCTCTCTGGCCCCAATCATGCACTAGTGGGGTCTCTTGGCCTGGCCTGTGCCCTCTTGCAATCTGGGACCCCCTGGGGAATATCAGAGAGCCGGTTTCAGCCCAAACCCACAGGCCAGGCCAAGGGACCCCACCAGTGCATGCATCTGTGCACCGGGCCTCTAGTAACTCTATAATAGTTTTAGATGTACAACATAGTGACTAGACGATTATATACCTTACAAAGTGATCCCCTGGCTAAGTCCAGTGTGTTCCTCTTCTATTTGCTCTTATTTCTTCTTAAAATGTCTGCTAGAATTCACCAGTAAGACCATGTAGGCCTGGTGATTGAATTTTTACAGGGTTTTTAACTATGAACTCAGTGTCTTTACTTAGTATAGGACTATTCAGATCTTCTGTTTCATCATCACTGAACTGGTAGTTTGTGGTTTTCGAGGAATTTGTCTATTTCATCTAAATTGAAAAATATGTGTGTGTGTGTGTGTGTGTGTGGATTATAATAATTCCCTTATTATCTCATTGATTAATGTCTATAGCACCTGCAGTGATATCCTTTCATTCCTATATTGGTACTGGGTTTCCTTTTTATTAGGTGTTTATCAATTTTATAGACTTTTCTGAAGAACCGCCTTTTGGGTTCCTTGCATTCCCTATTGTCCTTCTGTTTTTAATTTCATTGATATCTGCTCTTATTGGGTTGCTTCCTTCCTTCTGCTTGCTTTAGATTGTGTTCTTCCCATTGTAGCTCCTTAAGGTGTAAGCTGATTTGATACCTTTCTTCTTTTCTAACATAAGCGTTTAATCCTGTAAGATCCCTCTTAGCCTTGCTGTAGGTACAACACATACATTTTGAAATATTATGTTTTCATTTTCATTCAGTTCAAAATATTTTCTCATTTTCCTTGAGACTGCCTCTCTAAATAATGGATTTTTTAAGTGGTTTGTTTAATTTCCAAGTATTTGGAGATTTCCCGACAGATGCTTTTATAGCCATTAAACCTAGGGAAGCAGTAGCTACCTAATGTAGCCATTATTTACAAAACTGAATTCGTTATTGGACACTTTTTGTGTGCCAAGTACTAGGGTAGGTGCTGTTGGGGGACCATGGCTACATGATATTCAGCTCCAGCCTTCAGGGACCTGACCGTCCAGGAGGGAAACCAAGATGCTCATGCAAACAAGTGGGATGCATGCTGGTCGCTAAGACACGCCTCTTTGTAGGGCAGATCAACGTGGCTACTGAGGCAGTCAAGGTCAAGAGTGTGAGGTGGCTTTGAGAAGGGGTAGGATTTCTATTGTGACGGTCTTAGGGGAGGACTGTTTCTAGTTAGAGGTAACCTTGCCTGGCAATGGACACCTCTCCTCTCAGAGCCCAGCTGAACCTCTTCAGTTCACACTCCTTTGGGGCGTGAACTCATCGGACTCTCTAGACTAAGGCTCTTCCAAGAGTTGAAGGCCGCTCCGAAAGCCTTTGGAGAAATGGTTACGGTCAGTGTTTTCTGGGCCCGCAGAGGCGACGGTGAGGTGACAACAACAAAGGAAGAGTGTTCCCTTCCCTCCCAGGTGTAGCCCGGTCTTCCATTTTGTCCGAAATTTAAGCTAAGAAACTGGAGTCGAGGACCCCAGGCAGTAAAGCTGCTCCTCAGCAGGTCCTGGGGCAGGCTACCCTGCTGCGAACATGAGTGCAATTAATGTTGGGACTTCGGTCTCTCTGGCTGACAGGAGCCAGGCAGGTGAAAGGGGAGTGGGAATGGCAGGGGGTCGGAGAGAAACATGTGCTTCAGGCCAGAGGGCTCTTGCTCATTGCATGAGGTAAAAACAGCTTCCATGCCCTAGAGACCAGGAGAGATCCATCAACATGAAGAGAGCGAGAATTGACAGCTCAAAGTCCTCATAACCAAGTCTTTTTCAGTTCTCCCGGAAGTGTTCATTCAAAGTTCACTTTCCCATTTTGCTTCAAAAACTGATTTGCAGACCAAGCACAACGTTTCTGAATTTTGGAATTTGCATTTTTCCATCAGTTTATTTTGCATTTGCATATATATGTATGTGTGTGTGTGTGTGTGTGTGTGTGTGTAGAATGATTGTGCCTATGTTGGTGATTTAACAAGAAGAAAATACTTGTTTTACATCTTCTAGCCGAGATGAAATAACTATACTTCATTTCATAGAAAATGGTTGTGCATGTGTGTGCACGTACGTGTGTGTTGATTTCTTGTTGAATTTCCCTGGACAAGTTAAACTCTCCAAATCTCAGTTTCCTGATCTGCAACGGGAAGATAATACCTCCCTCACAGGGCTGCTATGATATGGGGAATGTAAGCTGGTGACCTTAAGAGCGCCTCGCATGGTGGGGCACACGTCAAAGCTTTGAGATGGACATGGACGGCATCAATACATCAGTGACAGAGTGAACCATCTCAGTGCCTTATGAACATCTGTCCTGGAACTTCCAAATAGTGCCATGACATTGGAACTCATCTTGGTACCTTATTTTCTGACCCCAAAATAAGGTCGCTGTGACCTGAGTTCTCGTGCAAATAGCAAGTTTGTTTCAAAGAGGAATAATTCCAAGCAGAAAGAGTTTTCTGGAAGAACCAGCCTGACTCATTTCAAAATGAAGACCTCCTGAGGGGCTTTGTATTTTGATGGTACTCTATAGTTCGTAAAAGCTTGTTAGCGGGCCTCATCTCTCTTGGGTTCCCAAAATCACACCCAGAAAAAAGGCTGGAAAATGAAGATCCTACGCAAGTGGAGAACTCCCCCATTGCTAAGAAGGGCTGGAGGTAGCCTGGAACCCCATCTTCTACGTCGAGGTCTAACAGGTCCCTATGGTCTAGGGCAGTGATCGCCAACCTTCTGGACCTCACAGACCACCAGTGGCCCACGGACCGCTGGTTGGCGACCACTGGCCTAGGGGACACTAATTAAAGCTATTTGATAGGCGATTGAACGCTCTTGGACTTGGAATTTTTCTAAGGTGCCTGCAAGCACTTGAGGAACGCCTTACACTAATATTCAGTGAATTTTCACGATGAGGGTATGTGAGAGTTTGCCCTAAGTCCCTTCAGTTGTGACGTGTGCGTGGAGTCCAGATGTGGAGTGAGCTGGAGTGAGGTAGGCAGAAGGACAAGCCGGCTCTCCACAGGTGCTCTGGGCTCACCGGGCTGCCCGCTCACCACGCCTCTGCTGCATGGCTTGCTCCTGCATTTCCAAGGAAGCCTGCCGGCACGCAGCTCAGCACCTCGGAAACAGCAGCCAGGCCTTCCAGATGGACCTGGCCTGTGGGGTCCCAGGAGCCTGCTGCCCTCCAGCCTCCTCGGGCGGCATCAGCTCTTCAGGGCCAGCCCTGCTCTGGGCACTCAGAAGACAGAAAGCTGCAGCAGGTCTTGACGCATTGCCGCTGGCACCAGGGAACCCACCGTCATGACACTGCAGGCCTGGATTTCTGCAAGTTCCAGGCCTCGCGCAGAAGCTGTAAGTACAACCACTGTATTCCCAGAGCTTAATTCACTGTGTGGCGCCCTCTGCCACGCCTCAGGGCACCATGGGCGGCATTCACGGAGGCCACGTATGCTGGCGCCACGCGGGGGTCCCATGGAGAACCCCGAGGGGCCTTGCCTCAAGGTGCGTGTCCTCATTTCTCATTTCCTGACTCCCGAAATAATGGGACCTGAGAGGGAATTGCTTCTCTAACGTCTTTCCTCTCGGTGAATTCCCAAGGCGGTGTCATTGCTGCCGGGAAGCGGAGGGAAGCGGCAATGGGTGGTCATGCTCCTCGGTGGGTCGCTGTCGCCATTCTGCAGGGGCATCCTGGGGGCAGGCACCACGTGTGGCTGACCCTCCCCCTGCCTCGGTCCTGTGACAACCAAAAATGTCTGCCCACCCTCCACCCCATCTTTGAGATGCCTGTATGGCCCTCGCAAGAAGA
Organism: Murina feae; assembly: GCA_004026665.1. Classification (NCBI taxonomy): domain Eukaryota; kingdom Metazoa; phylum Chordata; class Mammalia; order Chiroptera; family Vespertilionidae; genus Murina; species Murina feae. Next base: position 13,868 of record PVJC01022600.1, read on the forward strand.
TCACACCATTGGTTTGACTGGTGATTTTTGTTGGAAAATGTCTTACCTGGTGGCAGTGGAGCCGGCAGACTATGAACCACGGGCACAGTTAGGCCCAAGACCTGATTTTGTGTGATTCTCGCGCTGAGGATGGTTTTCATGTTTTCAAAGGGTCGGGAGGAGGAGGAGGAGAGGAAGTGGTAGGCTCTGCATGTGGTCTGCAAAGTCTGTGTTTACCCTCTGGCCCTTTAAAGGTCAAGTTCACAACTCAACAAGCAAGTACCAACCATCTTGCCAGGGGCTGGTGAGGCCGTGAGGGGTAAGAGGGGAAGAAGAGGCCATTGTCATCCCTAGGGAGCAGTGGCTGTGTGTGGGATGGAAAATAACTGCATCCTAATAGAAAGTGCAGCGCGAGCAATGGTGGGGTCATCACATGTACACGTGTGTATGGAGGCACCAAAGAAGGGTGCCCCACTCAGCCTTGGGGACAGAGGGAGTTCAGATCAGGGGAGCCTTCCAGAAGGAGGTGGCTGGAATCTGGGAAGGGAATTAAGTGTTAGCCGGGAGAAGAGAGAGAAACGGACAGGAGCTGCAGCTGGGGAGGGGACTGAGTGGCTCACGGCTAAATGCCTGGACTTTTACTCGACAGCTGTGAGGCCTTACGTATACAGCTCAACCTTCCTGTGCCTCAACTTCCTCATCTGCCTGTTCCCCGGGGTTGCTGAGAACATTAAATGAGATAAAACACTCAAGCGTGCAGAACTGTGCCAGCCCGTAGTCAGCCAATGGTGGGGACTGCTGTTGCAGTCAGGGTCATGGCTGTGATTATGCTATCGGCGGTGGGAAGGCCTCAAACAGCCATGTGCACCTCCTGTGTGCCTGGCTCTAATTAAGCGCCAGGGATACAGCGGTTGTACTTGTCTTATGACAACTGTGTGAGACCTGGATCTTGCAGAAGTCCAGGCCAAAAGTGTTAGGACGGTGGGTCCCCTGGTGCCAGGTGCAATGTTCAGGAAACGGTAGTGGTCCATGCATCCTCTGCTGCAAGTCCTCACTGCTCCAGACTCGCACTTGATCCTGGGCAGCTTTTCTTTGCCTGTGCAGGCCGGGCCCTGACTGTGCCATCTCTAGCCCGGGCCTATGCAGGCCGGCCCCTGACTGTGCCATCTCTAAGTGCTCCGGGCTGCTCCGAGGAGGGCATCTTCTGTGTTATTACATAATAACGAGAAAATGTTCCTGTGCTCTGAGCACACTGTGTTCCGTGCTCTTGTTTATTTTCTCTCCAGAATATCCGAGTTGACAGCACAGAGACACAGGTCTGCAGTCATTGTCAGACCATTTGTCTCTCCCCACCCCACCCTCCTCTCCTCATCAGCCACCTGTCGCCTGCCCCTTGGGCCTCTGGCCTCTCACCAGCCCTGCCCTGCTTGGAGGGCCCCGGAGTGCAGCGCGCACCGCTGCAGCCTCTGGCAGACGGACTCGTTCAGTTCTGACAAGGGCCCAGTAGGTGGCTGTTACCATCATTCTCATTTCACACTTGAGGAAACTGAACCCGAGAGAGGTTAAGTAACTTGCCCAAGGTCACACAGCTGGTGAGTGGCATCATCAGATGTGTATTTCACGGTGTGCTTCCCTGGGTTGTGGGGTGTGTGTGTATGTGTGTGTGTGCGCGCGCGCGTGCATCAGGGCTTATGTCTAAACATAAGCCTGTACCAATATGAGCATAAAGTGTGTCCAAGTGTGTGAGTGAGAGGGCCAGGCCGGAGGTACACAGCTGTGTAGGCGTGGGTGTGCATGGGCACACGTTCCCCATGTCTTTCAGTGGCCGTGGCTGATCCCATTCTGGCGTTCACCTTTGCTGCTCCGAGGTCCCCAGCAGTGCCCCCAGCTGCCCTGGTCCTCCCCCCATGCCCCTATAGAGGGAGGCAGCTGGTCCTTTGTGAGCTGGGAAGTCCTGCAGGGAACCGCCCCCCAGCTTTCCCTGGACCCCACTGGTTTCTGCTCTCCTCTCCTGCTCTGCCCCCACCGTGTGCACCGACCCCTGGCCACATCAGAAGTGAGCGGGGAAATATTTGCTTCAGACAGTGCTTGAGCCGCAGAAAGGACAGTGCCCGGAGTCGCCAGAGGCATGGCAGGACCTGCCTATGACTCTCTGCACGCCCCCCCCTCATCCTCTGACCAGGCCTCTCCCACCCAGGTAGGCACACGTCATAGTGGGGGCCTCCCTCTCCAGTCTTCCTGCCTCTAGCTGTTTCCCAGTGGGAGCAGCACCCCTCAGAGCTGCTTCCAGGCTCCTGTCTGCGTTTCAGCATTTCACTCACAGCCTCCCCACTGCCCTGCCCAGCTGGTGAACGGGGTCTGTGGGGGCTGCTGGGACTGGTGACTCTGGAGTCTGACGGACAAGGAGATACTAGGCTGCTGGTGGCTCTCAGGAGAGGAGTTGGCAGTCCGAGAGGCAGGGAGGTGGGTCTGGAGCCTGGCAGGAGAGGCAGCTGCTGGCACGGCTCCAAGCCGAAGATGCACAGTCACTGCCTCTGCAGCAGCCCTGCTCCCTCGGGCCTCCGCCTCCTCCATCTTCCTCCCCTCCTCCCTGCCCTCAGCTCGGGGGCCCAGGTCTCCGCCAGGACTTCCTCACTGTGCTGGTTAGCCAGGAGGGCTGAGTGGGGTGCCTCCAGGCAGGGGGTGGGGCTCTCTTATAACAAGGAAAACAATCAGAAAGCTCTGGACAGATTGCCTTTGGACAAACTGCTTAAGCCCTCTGTGCCTCCATTTTTAATCCGTGAAATGGGGATGGGAAGGCGTTTGTGGTGAGAATGAAGTGAGTCACTGTAGATCACGGGAACAGTGCCTGCACGGAGGAAGCCCTATGGTGGCAGGTCACTATGAGACCCTCCCAGAGGCCAGTCTGGCCTTTCCCGGAGTCCACTGGGCATGGGGGGGTGGTACAAGAGGAGGGGGAAAAACAGGGGGTAGGGTTTCTAGGCTCTAAATTGGGGAGGGCCGGTGCCTTCTCTCCTGGAAAGGGCCCCTCTGTCCTGTCTCTGTGTGTGCACCCAGGAAGTGGGTGGCCCCAGTCCGAGGCTGCCTCCCTGTCCCAGCAGGTGAGCTGGCAGCCCACACAGCAAGACCTATTCCCCTGGGAGACTGTGCTTAAAGGTCACAGAGCAGAGACCCCTCCAGAACTGGGCTCTGGCGATAAGGCCAGCGGCCGCAGGCTCTAAAAATAACCCCTAACAAGATTGCAGGGCAGCACTTCCCACCACAGTTCCGAGCCCTGCAGCGCAGCCCACCCGGCAGGGGGGCCGTCAGACTCGGTGCGGGATTCAGTCTGGGTAAGGCTCTGCTCCTCTCCGGGCTGGCCTTGGCCCAGGATCTGCAGACTTAGAGTGAGGGGTCCCCTCCCAGCCCCGGGCCCCCGGTACCCACACTCCTACCCCCGCTGCGGGCTGAACGAGCAACCTGAGCCCTGCTGGAGTGTCCCCCACGGAGGCACAGGGAGCAGGGGAAGGCATCTTTGCTTTGGTACCTTTCTCCTCCCCAGCAGGGGGCTCTGGGGGTGGTGACTGGGACCACCGAGCCTGTCGCGTTTACTGGGGCTGGGGGCCAGCCTGAACTGAGCACACAGGGCCCTGCAGGTGGTGGAGCCCCAGGAACGGGCCTGGGGTGGGGGCGCAGGCCTCCTGGGCCATGGCCGGCAGGGCTGGCTGCGAGCTCTTTCCTGCTGCCTCTCACTGCAGAGCGAGGAAACATCAGCGGGAGCTGGGACTGAGGTTCCGTGACACCAGCCTTCAGGGGGGTCCAGGCTGCGGGAGGCTGCAGAGGAGGGAGGGGGGAGAGGAGGAGCCAGGGGAGGAGCAGGGAGAGGACAACAAAGACAGCATCTCTCTGGTGCATCCTGCTCCCTGCCCCCCACCTCACTGCAGTAGATGGGGATCTCTGCCCCCCACCCCCCTTAGGCACCCGGAGAGGGGCCGCTGGAGCCAAGGGCAGGGCGGGGTGGGAGGACAAGGCCGGCACAGAGGAGAACAGCAGTGCAGGGAGCTCATCGCTGGTACCCAGATGCTGGGCTGGGGACGGGCGCAGTATAGAGAGGATGGAGCTCGCAGGCCAGGCGAGTCCCACCTGTGCCCTGAGAACAGGGCTTGCACCCAGCCAGTGTGGCTCAGTGGTTGAGTGTCGACCTATAAACCAGGAGGTCACCCTTTGATTCCAGGCACATGTCCGGGTTGCAGGCTCCCTCCCCAGTAGGGGGTGCGCAGGAGATAGCGATCCATGATTCTCTCTCATCATTGGTTTCTATCTCTCTCTCTCTCTCTCTCTCTCTCTCTCTCTTCCCTTCTGAAATCAATAAAAAGATAAATATTTTAAAAAGGGATCGGGGCTGGCTCAGTCACGCCTCCTGCCACAGCCCTGGCCGCCCCGCCAGGCCACCAGGCCAGCCCCAGCCCCAGCCCTGCCTGCACCTGCGCTGACCTGCCTCCCACCTGCTGGTACCTCCAGCTCTTGGTGGAATGGGGGGGGGGGCGGGGGATGGTGTCTCCCTCTCCTCCCTGGGCAGGGCCCAGGCTGGCTGTGGCCCGCTAGAATGATAAATGATTATTGTTCTCTCCTAACTCGGTTTGGGATTTGAGGATGGAGAGGCTGCATTCTCTCATCATTAATTTAGATGGCGGCGGCTGTGGTCACCGCAGGCCCCAGGCAAGGAGCAGAGCCTGAGACACTGAGGTGAGGAAGGGAAGCAGATGGGCCTTGACCAGTGGGGGGCAGTCAGCACTGGTCAGCCCTCACCCAGCACCCACCGGGCCTGCAGGGCAGCACTGGACATGGTCTGCGCACCGTGTTCCCAAGCGTATCATTCATTCAGCCCGTCAGTTGTTCCCCTTTATTATTTTTGCTGTGTGTCCCCAATCGGGAATTGACTGAACAAGTCAGGACAGTGAGGTGTGGCATGGGAGTCCGTAGTCACACTGTGGGTGGGCCCCCAGCATGAATGCCCAGTTCCGCCTGAGGGCAGGAGTGGGGCGTGGGAGGGAGTCAGGAAGAAACAGAAAACCTTTTGAAAGAGACTCTGGAGCAGACCTCTTCTCCCCCTCCCTTACCCTCCCCTCTGCGGCCCCAGAAGCACTGTGGCCTGGGGCAGGGGCACCGAGCCTCAGAGGGGCCTCTTTTTTTATTTATTTACTTTTAAATATATTTGTATTGATTTCAGAGAGGAAGGGGGAGGGAAAGAGAGACAGAACCATCAATGACAGAGAGAATCATTAAACAGCTGCCTCCTGCACGCCCCAGCACAGGGAATGGAGCCCACAACCCGGCATGTACCCTGATCAGGAATTGAACTGTGGCCTCCTGGTTCATGGGTCAGTGCTCAGCCATTGAGCCACACCACCACTGAGGCACACTGGCCAGGCAGAAGGGGCCTCCTTAAATGCCCCTCACCCCCCCGCTCCCCCTGCTCTGGGCTGCCTGACTGAACTGCAGCATTTTGAAGATTATGAGATCATTCTGAAGTGTCTTGCATGTCTAAATGGACTAAAATCATTTTATTTCCCATTTCAACAGAAGATGGTTTTTAAGATATGCTTAACTTATTCTCAAAACTATTTATGCTCATTCATATTTAGCATTCTTTATTATTTAAGTTATTTGGGAATAGATAAATTGTGTGTAGCTTCTTCTTCTTTTTTTTTAAGCCTACAGCACCCAGTATTCCCAGGCGGTCTCCCATCCAAGTACTAACCTGGCCCCACCCTGCTTAGCTTCCGAGATCGGATGAGATCAGGCGCGTTCAGGGTGGTATGGCCGTAGACTGTGTGTGGCTTCTTAATTAAATTATAAATTCCTAACAAAATAAATAAATAAAATATGCTTAATGTAGAGAATAAGGATTAAAAAAAAAAAAAAACCAACAATGTGGGAGCCTGAGGTGAAAATGGAAAACAGATGAAACAGAAGGAGTTCTCAAGGTGTCTTTCCCTGCATTTGCACCTGGCAGCTTGTAAAGGCAGAATTAATGTGTAAAGCAGAGGGCCGTTCCTCTCCTGTGGCCTTTACAGAAAAAGAGGCTGTGCTTCTGCACGTGTCCTCATTCTGCTGCCTGAAAAGCTCCCTTGGAATCCGAGACGGTGGAAATTAGTTGGGGAGAGGAGGAAACCAACCCCCCCCCCTTTTCACATTGCAAGTCTCTCCCCGACTGAACATTTCACCCCGGGAAATGTCCGCACTGTGTTCAGGAGCAGACAAAGCCCTCTTTGTGTGAGGGCTCCCCCTCCCAGTGCCCAGGACAATTCCCAGCTCTCCCACATCCTTAGCAAGCTCGACCTTGCCCTTGATGTTGGGTCCCAGGCCTCGGGCGCCACCGTCCAGGAGGCACCGTGTTTAGTGGTTGTGCATGTGGCTGTAGAAATATATCCATGGGCCGTGTAATCAACTCGAGAAATCAAATTCAGTGGAACCAGCACCAAATGTCACGCACGTCCACAAGCCCATGTGGTGTACATGTGTATTTGTATATATTTTCTCTGCCGTGTGTCAAATATCCGCATGTGAAGTGGCACCGAATTTCACATACAAGGATGACGCTGTGGACACAATGTTCTGGTTATCTATTGCGGTGTAACAGACTCCCCTAAGCTTGGTGACTTAAACAGCAGTTGTCTTGCTGTGTGTTGTGAGAGTGTACACCAGAGATCAGGGCAGGGCTCAGCAGGGTGGCTCTCCTGTTCCAGGTGACATTGACTGGGATCACATGATGATATTCAGCTAGTGGTGGGGCTGGGTTGGAGCATCCAAAACAATGTTACTCATGCAGCTGGTTCCTTGGTAGGGATGCCTGTTGGGCTAGATTCCACGGGTACCTCCTTCTGCATATAGACTCCAGGCCTCTCCACACAGCCTCTCCAGCAAGGTTAGGTCAGACTTCTTAGATGACCGGCAGGGCTCTAACACCATGTGTTCCAGGCAGAAAGCCACCAGCCAGACCCAAGGAAAGGTCTTTCTTTGGAGTCCCATCATTTCCAATTTATTCCTCACCTTCTACCTCGCCCTGACCCTGCCTCAGATATCCATTTCCTATGCCCACAACGGACACAGTGTCACTTCTGCTGCAGTCAAAGCAAGCCACAGTGCAGCCTGGAGTCAGGGGGAGGGGACATAGAGCCCAAGTCCCTTTAGGAGGATCAGAGAATTCGTGGCCATCTGTCACCCAGTGGCCACCTGGTATCAGTGGGGTTTATGCTTATGTTGGTGGCAAAAACAGCACCAATTGTTACCAGTGATAGGACCTCAGTTCAGCAACCTGGGTTTTTGGGTTCTGGCTAAGAGAAGAATTCAGAGCCAAGACTCGCACTGGAAGAGAAGGTTTATTTAGAAAGTCACCGAGGTAGAAGAAGTGAGCTGCAGAAGACACAGGCTCAGGAACCAAGTTCCAGCAAGAGAAGGGCCCTCGGAGCTTAAGAGAAAGAAAGGGACAGAGAAAACATGCAACTAAATTTACAATGATTTTTGAGGGGGGGGGGTGTTTGTTTGTTTGTGGGGTTATTTTTTTTTGCCTCTTGCAGTTCACGAAGCACTTTGAGCTCAGGCTAGTCCTCCATCTATTAAAAACTGTCCAGCACAAGTAAAGGAAAACCAGCCCTAATAGTGTGACCGTCAGGTTCACCTGCTGCTTTACTTTTCTCTCCTTCACACCTCCCACGCTGTGGCCCCAGGCCATTCTCACAGCGTTTGGCCCATTTCCAGAGGGTGAACCTGCTATTCGGCATTCCGGTGTTGATGACTTCTTTCACACAGCTCAGCTGCCTGCTAGAAACGAAATGTCCCCAACCGACTCTTAGTTTCTTGCCGAAAGGGGTAGAGAATTAATGATCCGTTCACCGAAGATTTCTCCCTGGGAAAGGAATTCGCATTATTTTTCAGGTGACTCGCTCCAACCCAGGGTCACCTGTGCATCACCACCGGCAAGATAATAAAAGCCTCGCCAACCCCTCTCAGCATCCCAGACCCCCTGCCTCCGCTTCCAACCCAGTTACTCAGTTGAATCCCTCTCGTGGCGAGCCACCACTCCGCCTCATTTCCGGTCCATCAGGTGCTTCTGTCTCTTCCTGCCAATCTCATGAGATCTATTGGCTTGTTTCCAAACCGGAATTGCAGTCTTTCACAGAAGAGGCGAAAGGTCACCGGCGAGGTCACTCCAGGTCGCACAGGCATGTGTCAAATGCCACCCTGGCCAGGCTCCAGGCAAGACCATTCCGCAGGGAAACGCCTGCCTGTTCGCGCAGGATGCTGTCTCCTTCTAGTCTTAACCCAAGAACGTCATTGTCTGGGGATGAGGAAAACGTTGGCTCACATCAAAGGAGAAAGTCACAGCCATGGCAGTCGAAGAGCGAGGCCTGCGGATGGAGCAGCCCGTTTGCTTGTGCGGGTGCACGTGGTTTGCCTGCAACTGGACACCGTCGTCGGAATGGTCCTAGTCTGGCTTCTCAGGCTGTGGTAACCGAGTGTGGGTTACCTTGTGGCAGGAAAGGAGAGGGTGGAGGATGCTCAGCACGTTTCGTTGTGGGTGCCTACCTGTGCAGCCAGCTTGGAGAAAAACAACGCCCGTGAATGAATGGTGGGAATGAATGGTGGGAATGAATGGTGGGAATGAATGGTGGGGAGCTCCATCAATCAGGGGGCGGTGATCTGCATCACAAAAAGAATTGGCCACAAGCACTAGGGACCCAGGACTTGGGGAATCTGAGACAAGATGAGGGGGGCTGGCTGGCTGGGTCTCTAGGCATGACAGCACCTGCAGGTGAATAACACAGTCCAGAGTCTGTTTCTTGGCCTTGACAGTCCAGAAGCTCAGTCTGGAAATATAGGACTGACTACCACTAGTCTGATTCATAAGAGTCCAAGGTATAACTTAGTTGCCAATGAGCTGGTTTGCTATGGGAGCTCCTTTCCCATTACGAATTCCATTACTGAGTCCTGATATGGGCTCAAACCCCGTGTCCTCATGCCGCATACATTCTGGGAGGAGAGACACATGGTAAGGAGATATGTCTATAATACATCAGGTCGTAATATGTGCTACAGGAAGATGAAGGTGGAATCAGGAAGAGAAAGTGTTGGGGTACACATGAAGATAGGGGTTTGTTCTGTTTCATTTAGGGGTGTCAGGGGTGTCTGTCTCTTTCAGGAGACATTGGAGCAGAAACGGAAGAAGCTGGGCCCGAGGTTTCTGCAGGAGGGGTACCCGGTGGAGCCACAGCAGGTAGAAAGTTGAACTTGCATTTGCTGTGTTTGGAGAACTGCAAGGAGGCAGTGTGGCTGCAGAGAAGTGAGGGGCTGATGTCAGAGACGTATCCAGGGTCAGTGCTCTTGCAGGAGGATCTTGGCTTTTGTTCTGGGTGCAATTTCAAGCTGAGGAGTGAGCCCTAGCCGGGTTGGCTCAGTGGATAGAGCACCGGCCTGTGGGCTGAAGGGTTCTGATCAAGGGCACATGCCCAGGTTGCGGGTTCAGTCCCCAGTAGGGGGCATGCAGGAGGCAGCTGGTCAGTGATTCTTTCTCACCATTGATGTTTCTATCTCTCTCTACCTTCCTCTCTGAAATCAATTAAATACACACACACATATATTTATGTGACACGATATGATTTACATTTTAATGGCATCACGCTGGCTGGCTGTGTTGCAAATGGTTGATGGGTGGGGAGAGGGAGACAAGGGAAGAGGCAGGGAGACGAGTGGAGGCAGGAGGCGAGAGTGGCTTGGACCAATCAGGACACCAGAAGCTGTGATCTTGGGTCAGATTGTAGATACATTTTGAAGGTAGACGTGATGGTATTTGCTGATGGTTTGGATGTGGTGGGAGAGAAGAGGGGAGTCAAGGACGACCTGGAGCTTTTGGTGCGAGGACTGAGAAGAAGGAAGTCCCCGTTTGAGGAAGAACATGGTATCCACGTGTGTGTGTGTGTGTGTGTGTGTGTGTGTATTTCTGGGGGGCAGCAGGAGCCCCGTTTGGAGGTGCTGGCGTTGACATGCCCATTATGTATCTGCAGGTGGAAGGTAGGCCCTGACATACACGAGTCTGCACTTTAGTGGCGAGATCTAGGCTGGAGGTGTCCATCAGGGAGTCATGACATGTAGGTGGCATTTAAAGTCCCGACACTAGATGAAGCTGCACAGAGAGAGGGTGCAGATGGACTCTTCAGCCTTCTGTGGTCAGTGCTGTAAAGAGGACCCAGCAGGAAAAGACCGAGAAGGAACGTCCAGAGAGAACAGTGGTCAGAACCATGGAGACTGTCCCGGGAGAGAAGTGATAGGCGTGTCGGAAGCTGCCCGTGGACTGAGTAAGATGGGAACCGAGACTTCGCCACCGGAATTCAGCACCGGAATTCGAAGTCATCGCTAACCTTGACGAGAGCAGCCTCAATGGACACCTGGGCACAAAAGTGGGCCTGGACCAGGTTCCAGAGAGAAGGAAGAGGAGGAAGTGAGGCGGGCAGGCACAGAGATCCCCAGAATTCTGTTGTAAAGGGAAACAGAACTGAGGTCATGGCGGAGGAGGCTTGGCTTAAGGGAGTTTTGTTTTGCTTTTTGTTGTTATGTTGTTGCTGTTTTGGGATGGAAAATCGCAGCGCCTGTTTGCTGGTGAGGGGGTAGTTTTTGGAGAGAAGGCCTTGGACAGGGGAGAGCTGATGAGGTCGCGTGCGCAGATGTAAGGACTGCCCTTAAGAAGGAGCAAGGCAGTGCATGCCTAGTACCTGAAAGGAAACCCACAGGTACAAGTCCAGTGCGAGGAGGAGGTTGTCCTCTGTTCTCCATGAACTGGGCAGCAAGGTATCCGTTGAGATTGGGGGGCGGGGGGCAGAGAGAAACATCGATGTGAGGAAGAAGCATCGATCGGCTGCCTCATGCACCCCAAAGCAGGGACCGAACCCACAACTGGGGCATGTGGCCTGATCAGGAATTTAACTGGCAGCCCTTCGGAGCACAGGACAGGCTCAACTGCCTGAGCCGCACCAGCCAGGGCTGGAGTTCCTTTACTTCCTCGGTGATCTTTAAGGCTCACTTCAGTACCCAAGTTGGCCCCGCCCCTGACCTTTGAGCTCAGCTCGTCAATCCCTTCAGCACAGCAGCATAGGGGCCGTGGACACTGAAAGAAGCAGAAACCCCCAGGCCTGTATAACTTTAAGTTTAGGCTTCCTCCCTCGCACTGAGCCGGAGGGTCCTCTGCTTCTGCACCAAACAGGGGGACACTCCAGCCACTGGCAGTTGAACGTCATTTGATCATTCACTCCTTTGTTGTTGCTGCCTCGTGCTTGGTGCTGAATGTCGCTAGCTCTGCCCCTGCCCCCAGGAGAAGCCTCTGACCAAAGGTGACAGCAGGAGGGACACGGTGAATCCACCCAGGAAGGAGACATGGCCTGTCCCGGGGCCGGGAGAGGAGTAAGAGGGAGAGACCAGATTGCATGCAGTGCCCACAATAAAGCAGGAATATTGCAACAATAAAACAATCCACCGAAGGAACAGGGGACACGGCTATCCACACAGGGCAGGTGCCCAGGGACTGTCGGCGATTTGGCCTGAGGGACTTCAACCTGTCGTGCTTGGATCTCCCCACACCTGTTTGCAGAGCCATTCGGCACAGGCTGGCGCAGGTGCCAGCTGGATGTGAGGGGCGGCTCATACCCAGCCCCGGGGCACCCCTGCCTCAAGGGGCTGGTGCACCCCAGTGTCGTGCCCTCCGTGGGATCATGAGTGACTAGGACCCTCTCTGCAGGGGCTACATGGCCTCTAACTGGGATCCCTACACAATGCGGGGGGTCCCAGGATCGGTCGGGCATCTCTAGGAACACAGAGCCCTACTGCTCAGCCCGCGTCTCGTTAGCCCTTGGGCCTCACAGAGGCAGCGCTTCTCTCATCACGGTGCCCAGGGATGAGCCCAGAGCCTGGCACAGGCTATTGTCATTGACTGTCGAGCTGAAGGCCCGCACCAGGGGTGGGGCCCGAGAGGAAGCAATTGGGGGCTTGGCGGGCCATGCGGTCGCCATTGCAGCCCTCGTCGGACTGTGAGGGCAGCTACAGGGAGAAACACAGCGCTGGGTGATGTTGCGATAAAACTTTATTTCATGGGCGTTGACATCTGAGTCTCGTGCAGCTCAGACACGTGTCTCCTTTCGATTTTTCAGCCACTTGAAAATGTCACAGCCATGCTTAGCCCGCGGCTGTGCAAAAGGAGCTCAGGTTGTAGTTGATCGGCCTCTGGTCTAACACAACAAGAGGGGCCCACTTCCTGTTTCCAGCGGGAGCGCTCATAGACCGCCTAGTCCGTTAATAGCCGCTGGGGTGCACGGTGCCCCCACGGCTGGGTTCCCCCATTCCTCCCTGCTGTGCGCACACACTTTCCTACACGTGGCCATTGTTCTGATTCCACGTGTGAGGGGAGCATGAGCATTTCAGACGCACTTTTAAGATGATAGCTGCTTCCAAGTAGGAGAGAGACGTGTGGCCTGTCCCGACGTGAGGCTGATGGATCCGTCTGCCTCCCCCGGCCGCCATCACTCCAGTGCAGATGCAATTCACCTTGGGGAGCCCTTCTGTCTTCCCTGATGCAGGTCTGCCCTTGGCCTCGGCCAGGCCTGGAGGGGCGTGTGGGGTCCCAGGTCCAGCAGGCCCAGATCGTGTCCCTGGGTGCTGGCAGGACCCAACGTGCTCCGAAGCAGGAGGTGCCCAGACAGCCTTCCTTCCCGCAATCCGTGTTTGAAGTCACTCACTGCGGAGGAATACAAATTGAAATTCACATTAAATGACTTTAAATGTCACAGAATTCAGTTTCCCGTGTATTTTGCTGACAAGTGATATTTGGGGGACACTTCCTGACCTTTATTTAAGCTTGCGGCGCGTCCTTTCTTGTCTCGCTGTCCTCCCCCACACCTTTCGCTGGAATCCCTCAGGTTAAGTTCCATCCCTGTGATGCTAACCTTTTGGGTCTCTGGGTCCTGCCCCTCTGCCTGTCCCTGCCCCCAGCAAGGCTCCGCCCCCCGCCCCCTGGTTGGCTCTGCTTTCTCCACCTCTGTCTGGGGGAGGGGGTGGGGGTGAGGGTGGGGAGGGAGAGACACACAGCCCCCTCTGCTCTGGCTAGGGGGCTCCTGCCTCTTGTCTGTGGTGTCTGACCTCAGTTGGATGTCCTTCTTAGTTAGCACTTGGGTTTTAAGAGCTGACTCCTGCAGACAGGCTTTGGAATGATTTGTTTTGCATCTGACGATGCTGCCTTCTGATCTAAAATATTAAACCCCTCTCTGTTTTGGGATTTACAGCCTGGCTGCTCTAGGTTCATAAAGCTTT